>DVXP01001861.1:0-13915 GCA_018235645.1 Junonia grisea | reverse complement strand
ACTCTTTGGAATACGAGATTCCTGGCTGGCTGGCGGCTGGCTAGTGGCTGCCTAGCAACGATTGTGAATGTCAAGAGAGGAGATATAGCGATAGGGGGATATAATATAATGAATTATTGTATTAATCGTGGAAATAGAGACACGTATAATGAACAGTTGTTGTATTATTACTCACTTCTGGACTGTCTTTAACAGTTCAATAATACAACAACTGTTCATTATACACGTCTCTATTCCAACCATTATTTCAATAATAATGTATAGGACATTATTCGCCATGTCTTCTCTCTTGACATCAACAACTCGTCACTAGGCAACCGCCAAACTACATACACAAAATAGTTCCTTCATGAAATATTTATGTATTAGTACCTATTTTTACGATATAAAACGTTGAAAAACTTTCCAATATACGACGTAAAAATATAAGTAATAGAGACAAGCGCGTAAGTCCCCCATAAGCCTTTGGTTGGGGCTCTCGCTAAGCCTTCGGTCGCCGCGCACGCATCCGGCATTACTTCTAATTGTGATTTAATGGTTGCCCGCTCCGAATCGACATTTCGCAAGAAATATAATATTTCCATGGTTCAAGTGTATTTCGTCCGACTGCTAAAACAAAAAGTATTTCCATATTTGTTCGCAATAAATATTGTACTTAGTTATATATATAAAAAGAAAAACATGATCTATTTTTTGTACTTTTAAATTATTATTTATTAATTATGAACTTTTTAGTATCTATCGTAATTTAATTTAATAATTGAGCTTATTATTTTAACGTATCTTTGACCGCATTGCTAGTTAACTATTTTAACCATAATATTCATATTTTATGAATAGAAAATGATCAATTTTAGGTCTCGTTAACAACATGAGCTTTTTCATTATGACATATTTAGCGCGCCACGCTATTATCAATTACTAATTTACATGTATATGAGTATTTGTATATAAAACCGGTAAATAAGTATGTAACTGACAGTTTCAATGAAATACTCTATTTAGGTAGGTACTCCTGAAAGCCAATCATTATTTTTGTAAGTTATTTGAAATTAACAAAGAGAAATTATCTACAAGCGAACAAACGAAAATATAATAGAAATAGTCTATATAATTTCCCTTTATAGGCCGTAGGTAAAAATTTCTGTTCACCACAAAAGCATCGAACCAAAACCTCATTCTCCGACTAGCTAATTAACTTATATCCCAAAAAATATCCTTTATGTAAAAATACTTTATATCCTTTGACTACTCAAAAAAATCTACGTGTTTGATTAAAAAAATTTTTTTTTAATCAGATTATGTTCTGCAAACTCTCTCTCTCTCTCTTTATTAATTCATTATAATATTATAATAGTATATATTAATTATTATGAATGACGTGCGTGAAAATTAAACAGTAATTAGATGAAGTCTGTCACTGAACATGTCGCACGTCAAACGCAGACATATTAATTAATAAATACTTAATTTAATATTGATTTAGATGGCATTAACACAGTTCTGATATTAGCTGTTAAATTAATTGCTAATCAATTACAAGCTTTGAAGAAATTGAAAATAATCTTCTCAGTATGTCATTAAAGAGCTTGCTCATAAATTTTCGCTGTCAAAATATATACCTATCGCAATTTTTTTTTAATATAAAAATGTGATTGACCCTTTCCATGCAGAACTCAGATTCTAATCTAATAAATATATTTAACTACTCAAAAATAAAGGTGGGAAGTAGATTGTGCGTGGGTATCGAGTAATACCAAAAGACTCAACATCTAGCAGATAATTAGGTATATAAATAAAGATTTAGGTTGATGGTTACTAGAAAATTAATTTAACCCATTCAATGTTCGAACTTGGAATCGGATAAATCGAATAAGCAATGCGCATTCGATTCCCTTTCGAGAAATTGGTATGTTTTGCATTGGTCGTTCAGATATTGGTTTCGAACCATCACATCTTGCCTTGGGGAGATCTCGATTTCAATGTTATGAAATAAAACAATAATTGGGAACTCTCATGTCCCATTCTTCTTCTCAACAATAGGTCAAATGTCTCCTACATTTAACCAACCATAGGAAATGTACATGCTATCTTTAAGATAAGAATTATTCCCATACTAATTACATTTTGATTAAATTTCTAACCAGATCATCGTTTTTTTTAGAAACAAAAACATTATTGCACACATTTTCCTTAAGCCACAAAAACCGTTTCAAAAGCTTACGTCAGCATCTATCTATTTACGTGTATTTAATCTTTAAATTAAATTTCGCTCGTGCCTACCTTTTAGGACACAAAGACATAAATGTATTTACCTATGTAAGCATATTTCGCTCTCAGGGAAGAATCCAATTACGATAACGTTATATCCCACATGAAAGTGTCGCATTTATGGTAAAATATTAATGTATTTCAATTTGGGAGGCTGTTACCGACCTTCATAAATATCTGTGACGCTGGGAGCTAGTTGCGTAGATACAACGATTAAAATTGAATTTTATTGTGCGTAAATGTACCTATATAACTCATAAGCTGAAGTCAAGTGAGATATGTTTCCACGTACTTTACTACGAATTATAACGGAAGGGTGTTCATACAACGTGTGTATACAAATTGTTTTGTAATTATGCTTAAACGTTATATTAATTTCGCTATTTCCAGGAACATTTGAACAGTTATTGAATTTGAAAAATAATTTTACATTAGATTTTTTTTTTAATTTACGATTATGAAATAAAAGCGGTAATCTGCGACTTCCTCTGTATAAAAACACAACTTATATACCGTCGTCGTGGTCATCAATTTAACTAATTTTCTTCATAAATATACGATGTTCTAATATATACATAAGTCGTAATATTGTAAAGTTATACTGATATTGTAAAACATTTTAGTGATTTTGTGTTAATAAAAAACACATCCATAAGTTCTTATTCACACAAACTTTTACCATTCATTATTTATATGTGGGAAAGTGTCGATCAATTTGGCATGTACATGAGTACCTACTTATTCCCTAAAAGTAAAATAAATAATAAATTAAGTAACTATACGTTCAAATGCAATTTTACTTAAAAGAAAAACCATATTGCAGATACATATTAAATAAAGTCGACAAAGACACAACATTTCTTTCGTTCTTTTTTAGCTCAAGATATAAAATTTTATACTCGTCTAAGCAATTGCGGTGAAACTAGCAGCGAGAAAATGGTACAATCGAGGCGCAAACAGCATTTGGCAAGTGCACTATATTAAGATTGGTTTTCCAAAGCGAACAACAAAACGGGCCAGCGACACGAGATACGCTTTAAGAAGAAGTTAGGAACAGATTTATAGGTCCAAACAATCGCAATACTGGAGCGACTGAGAGCTACCCCATCACCCTAACAAGTTTGCAGATGCAGACTTTGGTCATTTAAATGTTTGCTTTGATAAACTGTTGTCTGAAATTGTTTGTGCTAACGTTAGACTCAAGTAGACATACTGGGATATATAAAAAGCGAATAATAGCATTCCCTTTTTTAAATACATAGGTACAGAGCTGCAGCCCTGATTTCGAGAATATCTTTTTCGTAGAACATACTGTCTTTTGATAGATATTGTAAAAAATACGCTTTGATCTAAGTCCATAAAAACGGCGAGGTTATATAACAAGGCATTACTTTTCTGTAAAAATTTTAGCAAAAAACTCTATAAATCAATTCTCAAAATTTTTCATTTTTGTTTGAGACATTACTTTAACCAATAGGTAGATAAGTGTCAAAATGTCAAAGAATAGGGCAAATACGAGTGCAAGGAAATATAACCCACGTGATGAGATCAAAAGACATGTCCCTAATATTCTGTCTATTCAAAACGTACCATGGAATAACAACACTATCGTATATATAAAATTGAAAAATTATTCATGCCAACAATCCCACTATACTCTCGTGCCTTTATATACTCGATCGCTTGAAGAGAAAATAATAAATATATAAAGTGTATTCCTTTAAGATAGGTTGTAAAAATAAAACCATCTTGGTTCAATAGTTCTTTCTTTATAGAAAAAAAACATATTTGGATTAATTAAAAAAAATATATATATTTTCCTATTTCGCCATAAAGTTATTCTTAAGCTACAATAGTAATTTAGTAAATTCAAATAACTTAATTAAAAAAATTAAAACAATCAAAACTAAACAAAACCACAATCGCTTACTGCTATTATTTTAATAACTTTGATTATGGAATAATCTAATACTACTATACAAATATATATTGGATATTATGATCAAACTAAATTCAGAAAACGTTATCAGAAAATAGTTGATTAAAACATCAAATAATATGTAAATTAATATTGCAAATCCATCCAACCGTTTTGATTATTTAAACAATATTGATGAAATTTTACCATATACCCACAAACAGTATGTGTAAAATTAATTAAAATCCATCACAATAGACTTGATAGACATGCCATCGATCGGGTTACACTTGAGTAGTAGTTTAAATCATTGGGCGTAATATATTGATGTGGTTTAACAAAGGAGCCTGATATATTAATAAAATAATTAAGAGAGTTTCATGAGGCTATATGAAAATAATTAATTTATGAATAATAATAACGAACCCACATTTATCTTTCGAATTAACATTCATCGACGACTTTTTGGATAATTTTCATCATGATTAAAAATTCAATGGTTTGTGATGTATCGTTTTTGGTCTGAACTTCTATCCGATAATATACTACTGAGTACTTTATATATTGTAGCGGCACGCTATGATGGCCGTTTCGACGTTTGCCCACTTATGAAGTTTCGTATTAATTAATATTACATTTGAAGAAGCAAATTGCTGTTCTTTATCGTCAATAATGACGTGAAGTTAGTCATACAATTTATCGAATGTATAATTTTAGGACACAAAATTTATTAATTACATTGAGCTCTAAAGTATATAATATAAGGGTCCCGGGTACATTTTTTATAAGATTATAATTATTATGGATATACGTATTTACCCCACAGTCAGCATTTGTTTTGCGAAATTCAAAAATTTTAAAAATGTAATCTTTGTAATATGATCGTCACATAGAATTAATGGGCAAGACAACTACCACCACCGAAAAACTCGCGTCAATGCGTTTTTTGGTTTCTTTTTGTAATCATTTTTTTCTTGTGAGCATAGAAAGTAGATATGTAATTTTATTCTCATTCCGATATTCAGTTTATTAAAATATATTAAGTAATAATTTATAATTTAGTTTTATTAAACGTTTTTAATCAAAAAGTAAAGATTTGGTTATTTGGTATTCGATATTAAGTTAACATTTTCCATCAGTTTTTTGATGTGTCAAAACGGCCATTTTACCGCTAGAATAGAATAAAACAGAAAATAATAGAATATAACGGGTATCTTGCCGCTAGAATAGTGACAATTTGTATCTAGCTTTGATTAAAGAAAATTTAAAAAGAACATTGTGTATAACTTTCACGATATGAATTTGTCGCAAGGCATTGCCTATACTGAACAAAATGTTTTAGACCTTGTGAAGATCTGAGATATACTCAATTTTCAATTTCATCAAATCTCGCGCTACCGATAAAATCTTCACATGTCGTATAATTTGAAAGCATGTCTCTTACAGGCTACTTAAAATTAAATTGCTTTAGGCTTTTTTTTTGCAAGAGAACTAAACAAATGCTAATGTAAAAGGTAACTACATTTTATCAGTTCATTCGTATTAAAATAAGACAAAAATTGTGATAAATATGAGATAAGCTGTTGTATTCCTTTTTCAGTACAGAAATGAGAAATTAACCATAAAAATATCAATAATTGATCAAGTGCTTTTCGAGCCACGTCCATAAAGGGTTCCTGAGTTTCCATACGCGAACATTCATTAATTTTATTTTTAATAAAAAACTTTTTACAAATACCTATACATAAACTGACTTTAAATGTGAACTAAAAAGTCATAAATAACACATCCTTCTACGAAATATTGAAGTCGGTGCCAAGCGGGTAAAATGTTTACGTCGGTGCTAAGTAACGTTTATTAATTGGCACCGACTTCAATATCTTGTAGAAGTGTGTGTTATTTATGAGTTTTTAGTTTATTTTTGAAGACGGTTTATTTTTGTAAACAGTTATTTATTTTACACGTTTTCGTTACAAGTGATAATTAATAGGAATCCCAGAATTTACACGTCTGTGGAGATTATCGCTCAACACACACGTGTGGTTTCGGTTCGGTTCAGTTCGGAACTCTCCAATTACATACAAAATGTTGCTTCACACACGTCCTTAAAGTTTCCGTACAGAAAACAACTGAAAATATGATTTCTCGGTTGAATAAACTAAAACTGAACCGAACCCGAACAGATCGTGTGCGTGGAGCCAGAAGAGTACCATTACATGACTTCCAACTCTAAATATAGGTAAGTCAACTCTCGTTCAGCATGTTGTGGACTGCAACAGACATTACGCTTTACCTAAATTACTATGGCCTATTATCAACTGCTCATGACCAATTAAAAAGTATCGTTTTTCCCGATGCAGAGCTGTTAATCGTTGAGGAGTTCTCCTGGTACTCCATCATCAGCCAGACTTCATCATATGCATGTTGATTAACATCAATTGCTTAGCGACTATCTTAAAGAAATAGAACCAAACAGGTTAAATAGTTACTTTTTATTAAAGTACTGATGATCATATACGGTCTTCATCATCACTTCCACTTCATCGAATCTTACTTTTCTTGGGCAAATGACCAAGGTACTTCGAAAAAATAAAACGAAATCACTATAGGTGTGCCTATAAAATTTGAGTAGTTCTCTCGATTTCTCCAGGATCCCATCATCAGACCCTGATATCCTCATCATGGTACCATTCCGGGAGTATCTTCTTTCTAATTAAATAAAAAGTCATCAAAATCAGTTCAAAAATGGCGAAGTAATCGGCGAACAAACATAAAAAAATATAGGTACCGGTCGAATTGAGAAAACTCCTTTTTTTTAAGTCGCTTAAAACACCTTATGTCTTAACAAATTGCAGGTTTAACTTAATAATTTTCAATGTTTGAGTACAATGTTTCTTTTTAATTTGATGGTTTCTACAACTCGTTAACTATTAAAGCCTACTTAGCCATAATACTTTTTCTTTTTTTATTATATGTGCTGGCTGCTATCATTATTTTTTTCATAATTTAGAAAGCAGCAGTTTAGTGGGTAGAGAGGTGGTACTCTCGACTCTAAGAAAAATTAACATTTTAAAGTTTAATATTTCGGAAACAAATATACCCCACACTATGGAATGAATAAGAAAAAAAATGGCCGCACTTTACGTATAGGGGAGATACCCAAAAGATACCCAAAAGTATTTGTAAAGATGTTATTCTACGACCACGAACGAGGACCAGAGTCCTGATTCTGTGTCAAATGCTTGATCTGTTTGTGATTGTGTCTTTAGCGGAAGTCATGCGCTCTGTGTAAAAATCAGTAACCTGTGGGAAACTGGAATAAATGCAGACCCTGGTAAAAGACAGGAAAAATATTTTTAAAAAATCTTAATTAAAAAATCAATTAACTATAATACTCCTTACATTATGAAAGTGAATTAGATTCAAAAGCCTAGGCTCTCATTGACACTAAATAGGCCTTTGTTCAGTTTAAGAATATTTATGGGCCATAACTTGTTTATCTCTACGGTGATTTTAAAAAATGGCACCATTTCCTGAGTCTAACATCAACGTATATGGTTCCCACATGCATAATCAATTCCGCCGGACAAAATAAGCACTTTAAACGTTAATACTCCACTTTGTGGCATCGTATACTTTTATGATATCCATTTACCTACATTTGAAGTCATTAATATACAAGCTTTTTCTACATACATTTTTTATTTCCATTTTAAATATTATGATACAGTGTCATACTATTATATTTTTACTATTATATTAAGTATCTAATTCGTCATATACCTACAAATTTTGTCAGGGGTCCAAAATGTATTTTGGAAATATGGACAAATTCATTTATCAGGAAAGTTATTGACTATCCTTAAAAAAATATTAGATTATAGAAATTGACAAAATAAACTTTAGGTAGGTACAATATTTAAACTAAAAACTGGAAATCATTTTTTTCTATTTTTACGTCGGTCCAATTATAAACGTCTGTGGAAATGTAATTATAACAATACAACAAACAAAACAACAATATGAGAAAAGTTATGGAATGGATGGATATTTAACTTTCAAACCTTTTTATTGGACTTTGTGTATTCGTGACTTAATAAAAAAGCGTTAATAATTACTTCTTACTTGGTTTTCTTCCAACAATGCATAGGTATATATACATATGACTATTTTCGAAAGGAAATAAGCATAAAAGATATGAACTTTCATAATAAAATAAAAATAACCCAGGAGAAAAGCGTAAAAATGAAATATTTCTATGTGTGTCCGTTTTCTTTTCAAGGTTTTCCATTGTCCCATTTCCATTTTACAAGGTTCTGCATGTTATACGAAAACAAAGGTAAAAGTCACACTACTGTTATGAAATCTTTATAAGGCTTGCCTTAGTTGCGGGTATGACCTAGAAACTAAGGCGGAGCTTAAAAAAATAATAGCTCACGTACACGTTGCCTGTGTGCTCATAAATATTTGTTCCACATGTGACTTGAGCATGGCGCAGCGTACAAATACCGATTTGAACGTAAAATTCAGACTACGCCTTCGTAAATATTGAGATTCGATCAGTCCAAATCAGGTAAATAAAATAAAAAAGGTACGAATGAAATGATGCTGAAACGTGATAGTAAGTTCCTGGAGGATTTGCTTTGTCGCAATGACATTTTTATAGCCAATAAACGATTTTCGCTTTTATTATATTCTCTCAGTAAACCTATACTACTTATGTTGTAGTTTACTAGTCGTATATGAAAAGTTAAGAACTAATAATATACAATTACATCTTTAAAAAAGTGCATTTCATATGTAATTAAGAGTTGAGCTAGATGCAAAATACGAAATATTTCAAAATGTTTATGATAGACAAGCAAATTAATTAATAATTAAAACAATTTTAAAAAATCTTCGTAATAGTAATATCGTTTCAAATATAGAACACGGTGAAATTTTTTCAAGTATTTGTTTAAAATTAAATAAAGCCTAAATCAGTTAGACTTATGGAAATATGAACATATATTAGCTATTTTACATTACTACTGTAATCTTCTTATGCAAAGAACAAATTATTAAACAAAATAAAATAAGTGAATACGTTAAAAACAACATTTTCCCTCGTCAACATCTTGCTTTAAGCAAAATAAGAAACTGGAAGTAGGTAAGTTAGTTTCTATCTTGACCTCATTTTCGCTTAGAGTTGAGTAGATGATAAAGTAGAAGAAGTAACAGTTTTAAAAATCTTTTTGCACTTATAACAAATATAATTGTACCTTTATTACAAAAAAAAAAAACAGCTACAAACTACAGACAAACAACCGATAATAAGCCTGTGCTATTTACTATTACTATTATTTACTATTATTATTTATTATTACTTTTAATTTTAAACTTGATAAAACTACGATAACGTAAAAGTAATGTAAAGTAACAGCCTATAACCGTTTCACTGCTGGGCAAAGGTCCCTTCCTCTATTAAGGGGGTAAATGGATAAGTAATATAAATAAGTGTATTTGTTTTTATCACTAAAATAAGTTACTGGATTAAAGTTAAATTATAAATGCTTATACTCAACAACTATTCAATTCGTAGACACTATGAGTGTAAAGTAAATCGAAAAGTGTCTTGATTTACAGAGACAATGAAGATCGTTAAAATGTTTTGGTAAAACCAGGATGAAAAAGATCTTTGAAGTTCGGATTTAAAAATTAGCGTGTAGATTTACATTTGTGTAATTTCTACCGTATTTTATTAAGCCTAATATAATTTTAACGTTTTATTTCATCCCTTATTTCGTTTGTTTATACATCAAACGAACAAAAAGAGTTCCACATGTTTACTCGTAAAGCGGAAATATGTCATGACAGCGAAATGAAATGAAATTCGAACTGAAATTGTTGTACATATTTGATGAAAATATTATTTATTTGCTTTTTGTCATGTTATTTTTATTAAATACCAGACTGGTTTGTTTAAAGTAAAAAATACAATCATCACAATAAATTGATAGAGATCGTTATTTGTTAGTCATATTGGGAAAATTATGATAATCAAAATGGTTACTTGTCCTAAGGGGTTGCGGGCGTCAGATGGCAATAATTCTGTGTAAAAATCACTATCCTTCCAAAGTTATATAATAAATAGTTTACATATAACTGTATAATATAGACCTTCAGCGATGGCGGACTTTTGACACGCAGTTCGGTTTCACAAAAGTTTTGTCTGAAAGATGTCTTTTTAAAGCCATAGAAAAATAGTAATTATGACGTTCAAAGTAGTGTAGAGACTTGCTCCTTTGTCCTTGTTCGTCCTTGCATCACATTACTGAACGATTCACTTCACGAACATAAGTCCGCAGAATAAAATCCCTTTAAAAAACCGAATAATAATTTTAACATTAGTCTTATTATTACCGAGATAAAACACGGATAAAAGTGCGAGGAAGATGAAGAATAAATACAAATCTAAAACAGTATCAGTAAAAATGTTATTATCAGCTTTACATAAATCTCTGGTATTTTAAAGGGTGTTATTTCAAGTTAAATGGTTTTTCGCTCAAGCAAAGATATTTTGTTTTAGTTGAAACTCCGCGTTCTGTAAAGAGTTAGGGAGACGATATATTGTTATTGTGTATTTCTAACTCGTACATCCACTGCTGACATCCACAGTGCCATGTCCTTTAACTGAACAAAGACGATTTCAGAGACAAATGTTTTCAATAGAAATCTCTGTATCGGGCTTCTCGGCGTAGTAAGGAAAGTTTCGTTTCATTGCAGTAATTTTAGTAAATCATCTATATGTTAGGTATAATTATAGTAAATATTTTATGTATATTTTGAAGTATATTATTGTTATCAGTTAAATGTAATCAAGCCTTAAAAATATTTAAAGATTCAATTTTATTTAGGTAAAATTTAGATAAAAAAATAAAAATTAAAAATTAAAAAGTAAAATGACGTTTGTGTTGAGTTTCGCCACGTGAGTGAGGGTGGTACCGGAGGCCCAATACACCACCCCTTCCCCACCCATTCCCCCTCCATACCCCCTAAAAGGCTGGCAACACATTTTGTAGCTCTATTGGAGTATGTCCATGAGCGACAGCATTCACTTACCATCAGGTGATCTGTCAGCTCGTTTGGCGCCCCATCCCATAAAAAAAAACATAGGTAAATACAATAGGACCACGACATATTCTTTTCTAAGACATTTGAAATGAACGCTATTTATATTGTCTACTATAAATTATGATTTTTTTAAATAACCTTAGTACCTAATTGAAATGAGATAGATACTTCGTATTATTTACTAATATTATTTACACTATACAGAAGGATTTAAAAATCGCAATCACCGTTTTATTTACAACACTGTGATTGTTTATTATCAGCTTTTCCTCTACATTTACTTGATTCGTGACATTCAGGCCCGCGATAATTATTCAATAAAAGCTATCATTTGTCAGCTCTGTCCAAACGTCAGCAAGTAGACATTGTGATGACTAATGCCACAATGTTCCACCCATTTGCCTCGAATTCCTTTACCTACTTTTTACCTGGTGTCGCCGCACCATTATTCACTTTATTGTGTTATGGTGTCATGTTCGTGACTTTTGTAATAGGAATATTTATTACTATCTACATAAATATAATTTATAGCTTCGAAAGACTTGGCAATTATCACTGTGGCTTCGTACGTTTTGTGAACAGCATTGTTCCATTGTAATTTCCGGTTAGCTGTATAACAATGCATATACACATTTTACTTTACAACAACATGTGCCAGGTGGGGGGTGAAAGAGTTACACTGTCAATTAACTCATGTCCCCATTTATTAAAATTGAAAGTAAATTAATAATTGTCAAAAAAATTATAATTATCATAAAGGAAATAAAGACAGACTAACTTATACAAATGTGCCGGAAGAAATTCTGACACATGTATATACACCAACCCGCAGTGGAGCAGCGTGGCAGACTAAGCTCCATAACCTTTTTTATGGAATAGGGCGACAAACGTGCTGACAGATCACCTGATGGTAAGTGAATTCTGTCGCCCATGGACATTTGCAACACCAAAGGAGCTACAAAATGCCTTGCCGGCCTTTAAGGGAGCATGGAAGCGGAATAGATGGGGAAGGGGTGGGGAATTGGGCCTCCGGTACCCTCACTCACGCGGCGAAACACGACGCAAGCGTCAGAGGTCGTGGTATCACTCCGGTTGAGCCGGCCCATTCGTACAAATGCATGGCTCTCCCACGGTAAAATCTCCCTAATATGAGAAGAGGCCCAAGTGTTACGTTTTTTGCTACGTAACTTAAACAAAAATATGCACGCTAATATACATATACAACTAAATTGAGAATAGCAGAAAAGTTCTACAGTTAAACTCTCTGAAAAATGAATGTTGATTTGAGTTTCAATGACTCGTAAAAACGTCATTAGGATGACGCTTAGTGACTATTCAGTACAACAAATAATTATAATTAGTGCGGCTGCTATCCGTTCCTCTGATCGTTAGAGTGCTAATCACTACTAATAAAGGGGCTGAAATGAAGGAACCCTCCGTAACTGGATCTCTCGCATTTATTAGCATTTGAGAATGTATTTAAACCGCTCGGGGAATTTTTTTCGCGTTGAAAGTCGCGTTAATTTCACAGTCATTATTCAAATAAGGTATAACCCCTATTAAAGTAACTTGATTTGTTTGGAAACGATCTCTCCGATTTAATATCGTAACAGTTTATCCTTATTTTCTGTTTTTATTTAAATGCGTATATATAATAAATATTTTCTTACATATATTATGGAAAGGATTACAAAATGATCTTAGAAGTGTTTAGTAACTTGTAATGACGAAGCCAGCTCTAACTCAAACTCAAACTCAAACATATGATAACATGTTATGGCATCGTGTGTAAGCTTAAGGGTGCATTTAGACTAAATGAACATCAAGCGAGCGAGCGTTCTAAGAACATTCTACGAATGTTTTTGTCAGACAGACCAACGAAAGAATACTCTATACCTGTTTATACTTAAAGAATTTATTCGAATGGGGCTAGAACGAGTATTCACTTGTCTGGTGTAAATACACCCCTATATATAGCACCTGTTATTTGACGTTTCGTAAATATTAGTACAAATCAATATATCACACTGTATCAAATTTCGTTTTTAAATGTTTAGATATCACAGCAGTCAACAGCGGCCTAATTGAATTTTAGCAAACACGGTAATGAAATTTATTATGAGCCTGAGGGCGTACATATATGAAATGTATAGAAGTAAATATATACGAATAATACGAATAATCACATTTATTGTTATTCGGGTATCGCATAATCCGAATCTTATGATAGTAGAAGGTATTAATCTAGCTGAAACCCGTCGTTTTGCCAATTAGTACCTTAAATACGTTAAATATATCTTCGTATAAAAAAAAATCAGTTGTTTGTAATTCCTCCTAAGCGACTGGACCCATTTAGATAAATTTTGTGTGTAATTTTAAGCCGATCACTGGATTATTAGAAAATGTAATTAGACTCGGTAAGCGGCGCTAGTTCTGACTTACTTATAGGTGTGTAATATCACTGACATTCATTCAATCTCAGCATTTTATATTTGTTAGGATATCCTTAACAACATAATATGCGATAAAAATACTTACGGGGACAGATATACAAATATGTGGCTTAATAACTGTGTTACATTGCTACATCTCGGATATGAGACCCTGAATAGA
>DVXP01001860.1:0-13917 GCA_018235645.1 Junonia grisea | reverse complement strand
ATTGACTTTATCAAAGGCCTTACTGAAATCAGTATATATAACATCTACAGTTTGTTTAGAGTCAACTAAAGTGGAAACGTCTTCTACAAATGTTACGAGATTTGTGCAAGTTGATCTATTTTTTACGAATCCATGCTGATGCTCTGAAATAGTTTGTTTGAAATGCCAATTAATTATATTACATATAAGTTTTTCAAAGATCTTTGCAAACACAGAAAGAATAGAGATAGGTCTGTAATTTTTAACTGAGTCCTGTTTACCACTTTTAAATATTGGAACAACTAACGCATTCTTCCACCTAGTAGGAAAACAACCAGAAGACAAAGATTTATTGAATATAATCGAAAGAGGATATGCAAGTTCAGACGCACAATTTACGGCAAACTATAAACTTAGTAACTAGTTGTAACTGCGACTTCGGAAGCGTCACCTTCGAAGGATAATTATTTTCAATACCTAGTACATTTTTTGACAAATACCTAACGTGTTCTTTGAAGAAACTCATACATTTTATATCGCTTAAGATTTTAACGAGGTAAAGAAATGGAGCGGCATAGTTTTATGTTACTTCTTGTAAATCCGAATTTTTTATAAAAGGATCTTCTTCCATTAAGATTAAATGTAGTTTAATGCACGGTACACTATATTTTTCTGTTGGCTCTTTCCATATTAAGCGAAAGAATGCGCCGTTTTCGGGTCAACGTATGATATGGGATGTGCATATTTCCTCGAAATGACTACATTCACCGTCCGTTGAATAGAGCATGCAATGAAAGAGAAGCGCTTGGAAAACTAAAGGTGCTTGCCCGGATTTTATGCAGCGACCGTTGGATAAGATCCTTCTATTATATTCAGCAGGAAATCCCCAACATGTGGACCTTATTAAAAAAAAAAGAAGATTCTGTATATTTAATGTCAGAAAGTATATTTTTCGGGCCCCATAATGGAAGAAAATTAAAATTACTACTATATTTATTTCCAAAAACGATATATTCCGGGTCACTAAATGGATAATTTATTAAATGAATTACGAGTTCACGGGTCGAAATTAAATCCCGATAATTCTCTATTATCCGTACGCAATACCAAATTAAAATATAATCAATTTAAATCATTAAAAAACATGGAACGATCATATCCCGAAAATTAATCACACAGCGAATCAATTATCCCGTGAAATATTTACAAACCGCCAATCCGAGTAACAAAGAGCAGAATTATGGACTGATGCCGATCACAAAGGCATTAACGCGGCTACAGCACGGATAATTACCAAATGGATTTGCACAGACCATTGCTGATAAGCTCCTGTGACGGATGCATGTTAAAATTTTTCCAGATATCTTGTGTTTTGGTATTATTTTGTATCCAAAAGATGATGCTGTTGTAGATATCAATAGTTTTGAAAATAGTGTTTTGAATATTTTTTGATATCGATATGATAGGATAATTGCCAAATGGATTTGCACAGACCATTGCTGATAAGCTCCTGCTGTGACGGGATGCATGGTAAAATTTGTCCTGATATAATTTTGACTCTTCAGTTTTGATAATATTTTGTATCCAAAATGTAATGTTGTTGTAGCTATCTACAGTTTTGAAAAAGTTTTGGTACCGATTGTTAATAGTAAACTTGAACGGAGGCACGATGCAGATTATTGCCAAATAAATTTGCTCAGACTCTGTATGAAAAATCTAAGCACAAATCAGCTTGTTACGCGTTATTTGCTAGAAAGCAATAAAAATAAGTTTTTATTTTATAATTTTCTAATGCCACCGTTTGCGTTTTATTTTGTCATACAGAATTAAATTCAGGTCTGAATCCTTACTTTTTTTTGGTAAATTTGTCTCTAAAATGTGATACCATTTTGCACTATCTGTAATTTAAAAATGGTTAGTTTGGTAAAAGACACACATAATTCAGAATATCCTTGAAAATAACAGTGACAATATCTGAAAGTTTATTTCGCCACAAATTCCCCGATAGCCGTGGAACGTCTTCAAGAATGAATGGCGAGCCTTCATAGCGTCTCGAGTATCTATTCTTGGAGGCTTCACTGGCAAGCGTCATACCGTTTATTTATCATCTAATATCGCTCCCAGCATTGTGCGAGGGGCATCAATAATTCATACAGCCTGTGAGTTATAGCGGCGACCATCTCCGCGGATTTCCTCTCGATTTCAGACGCACTGTCGATTATAATGGTAGATATCGTGGTATGAACGCGCTAGTTTTTATGGTGACTTGTCATAAAGTTGATATCGAGAACTAAACAAGGCGGAAAACTGATTATGATTTTGATGAACTGATTTAATTTTTTAACTCAAAAATTGTATGAAAATTATTGTAAAAAAATTCATAATATGTGCAAATTAGATAAAGTATAATTATTTAAGCTGTAAAACAGCAAAACTTGATGCTTTCACTATCTAAATTTTATCACAGCTATTATTGTACATGCGTTTAAGGCTCACTGCTCTTTATACGGGCTTAGAATTTGAAACGAGGTGTTGCTAGGTAAGTGGTTTATTTGCGAATGTTTTAAAAATCTATTAAATGCTTACACACACTAACACATACTTCTCACATTCATACGACAATGCTAGTGGCGTCAACAATTATTTTACTATCTCTTACCTAATTACAATATCTTATTTTTTTAAATATTAGGAAATTAATCCAAAAAGTTATTTATCATTCCCACTTCTTATTTTATTAATTCAATACAATATAAATACTTAAACAATTTCTATATTAGAAGACCAAGCAATCTTCTAACGTAAATTCCGTTGACTTTCTTCAGTCCGAACACTGGGATCCCTTTGTTCTTCTCTTTATATTCTTCATCATCACTAAATTCTGGTGAATGCCAGCCTCGGTCATCACCGTCTGGTGATGGTTCTTCTAATAACCTGTATGCCTTTTCTTCGTTCAGTATGTACTTATTTACTAGTTTTGGCTGATGGACTCTGTTGATTTTGTTCTTATTCTTCAATCTGCAAAATATAAAAAATATCATATCTAAAGAAAATGCAACAAGTCTTTGAGAACATCTTAAGTATTATATTCCAAATTCTTTAGGTTAAATGAGATAGGCATTTGATAACTACTAAACATCCTTCGCAGAAGTATAACTCAAGTAAACCATACTTTTGCCATAACATGTATGTGTATATTCTTTCCATGCCAGATTGATAACTACAATATAAGTGTGGAAAGAATTAGCACATTGCGCGTGGTTACACACCAAACTATTAATATTAAAATTCTCACATAAATTGTATATCTTCGCTACCAAATTATACTCGCCTATTATAACGACCTACCGTAACAAATATCTAAAACATCGTTCTAATAATCTATACGTTTATTGCTTGTTAAGCTACCTCAACATCATACATTGTAAAGTCACAAAGTTGACTATTGACTACGATTAATGGATCCTCTTAGACGCGACCAAGAATGGGTATTTATGTTTCCTTGTTTTAAATTTATATAAAATTAAAATTAAAAAACATGGGAACATATTAAAAGTTGATTTTTTTTTACCTATACCTTTAGACACTTTGCCATACACATGTAGCACCAAAAGAATAGAATCATTTTTTGGGTACTTATGTATGTTATATAGGATTTCTAAGTTGATATCTTGAATAAATAATGTTTCTTAAATACTTCAAATAGACGAATGTCATCTCAGTCTAGCCGTGACCACGAACGCTGTAAAGGGCTCGAAACGTCGGGATGATAAACATAATCAATATACGCGATTTAAATCCGTTTAAAGTAGTTTTATTTCAATGTATAATATTTGCGAAAATCTAAGACGACATTAAAATTAAAATTTGGATAGAATATTTTCAACGCCATATTTAACTTAAGTATTAATTAATTCTTACTCAGATCCTTTAGATATAAGACGTTCATTATTCCTGATTTCCTTTATAAAAGTTTCAGCTGCTTTCTTAGCGAATACTTCGAGAAATTTCGTCAAATATTTTAATGAAATTTCAGATTGTAGTGTATCAACAATTTGCTTCGGATCAACTTTAACGATAATATCCAAATCCTTGCCGTGAACAAAATACAAGTTAATAAATACCAGGCATAATTGGATTTCCAATAACATTATTAATTGAATTGAAGTGAATTAATTGAATTAAGCATTGAAGTTATAAAACTTGTATATTGCTGATTTGATTAAGATTTACCGGAGAGTCGATTGAGTTTATTTTATCTTGATTAAAATTATCACTAGTTGTTTAATGTGACTCCTCTTCTATAATTTACTTTGTTTAAGACTATTCTTAATATTTTTTTTTGTTTTTTTTTTTATTTGGGACAAAATTACATTTACTAAACAAAAAAAAATAAATAATAAAAAAAGTAACTTAAGTACTAATGACTTGTAATTTACACACAAAAAAAAAAAAAGAACAATAAAAAATGTTTCGATACAAATAAAAATTAAAGATATATATGACAAGATAATATATATGACGTGTCCCAAAACAGGTATACCATTCAGCAATTCATTTGCGTGGACACCTAATTCTATATTGACTAGAATCTGAATCTATAGTACTACTAGTTACTTGCTATGACTTCTTCTGTTTACTATACTTTGTATTTTTAATATATCATCTTTGTAGAAAGTTTTTAACGTCGCAAAATTATGACGTATTTATTATTACATTTGGTTTGTTTGCTTTAAAAGTGGTAAAAAAATACAGCCTACTTATTTTTCAAACTAACCCACTCAAACAAACTCTCAAACTTTATAAAATTGGTATAAACAAGTAGACACTCGGTCTTTCAATTCAATGTTAGCCACTGATCGTTTACAATCAATCGACTGGCAGCACCTGTACAAATATATTATCATTATATTACGTTGTATCTTGATTGCGATAGTGTATAGTCGGTCAATTGGGTCTGAGACCGTGATACAAATTGTGTTCAGTCCATTTACCGATATCTATTACATCTCTTTGCTTATCTGCGTTATTTTGAATACTATTTGGAATTTTAAGACGTTCTATTCATTGTTTAGCAAGAGTTTATTGTACGATAGTGTCGTTAATTAAATATTTTAGTTTTTTTTTTATTTCCGCAAAACTTTGACTACACAATACGACACGATTTTTTAAAGATATCTGTCAGTTTATGTCATATTTGCCAACAAGTAAAAAAGTTAATTTTATAAGTTTCCTGCGTATAAAAAAAATTGCAATATTTATACCTTATGTAGAAGATATAGGGGATATCCCTTCCACATCTCACTGTTCAGATCCACATAACCGTTAGTATCCCTCTTCAATTATTGATAGAACGAGGCATTCAATACTGGCTCCTGAATGTGCATTATTAATTCCATCGGAAACCCCTTCCGTCCGATATAGCTTTGTAAACAGATTTCCGTATTATTAATTTTATCTTAAAACATATCGACGAATCACGTACTTCAAAAAGGATAGGAAGGGAAGGCATTAAACAATTGCAAAAATGTCTACAAAAAACGCAACAAAACAGAAAAGAAAGCTATCGACAGGAGAAAATTAAAAAAAGGTATAATAAAAGAGCTTTATTGCGCTTACTTGAATTTTATCGTCAAACGGATCAACAAATCTCTAACTTCTACAAATTTGCAACACAAAGTAAAACCAGCAACAATATATACGAAAACGTTGCAACAAACCAATAAAGAATCCTCACGACAATCTTACTAACATTATAAAGGGAAAAAAAATTAAATTTGGATGTTTGTCTCTTATTTAATGGTAAATAGCTAAACCAATTTTGCTGAAATTTGGAATGATGGTGGAACCTTGAATTAGGACATGCTACATATTATCTCGAAAATTTTAAAGGTTAAAATTCGGATTGTGGCAATAACATACAATTATTACTAGCACAAGCGAAGTC
Organism: Junonia grisea; assembly: GCA_018235645.1. Taxonomy (NCBI): domain Eukaryota; kingdom Metazoa; phylum Arthropoda; class Insecta; order Lepidoptera; family Nymphalidae; genus Junonia; species Junonia grisea. Next base: position 7,991 of record DVXP01001860.1, on the reverse strand, counting down.
GCGGGCAGCAGCTAGTATTAAAAAAGGCAATAAACAGGCAACAAAGATTGAAGAAACATAAATAACTGTAAATCATGACCTTAAAACAGGGCTTACCATAATCGCAACAAAAAGTAAAACTAGCAACAATACATACGAAAGCAATAAACAGACCTATTAAAAGGTTATTATCGATAGAACAGAACAACACAAAAGGAACATATAAAGAAGTAACAAAGATTGCTTTATATTGAATTCAAACAGGGCATTCCACAATAGTAACACAAAGTAAAACCGAAAACAATTAATACGAAAAATGTACAACAGATGAAACTACGTAATAAAATCTAATTATTTATTAACATAAAAGGACAACATTATAATTAAACAACATAAAGAAGCAACAAAGATTACTTTTATCGTCAAACGATTCGACGAAATACTAACTTAAAGCAGGGCATTCAACAATTACAACACAAAGTAAAATCAACAACATTGTATACGAAAAATGTTGCAACAATAAAGAATCAACAGGACAATGTTAAATAAGGCTATAAAGGAGCCAAGATTGCTTGAATTTGATTCGACTATCCGCAGTCGTAAAACGTTATGCGCTGGTAACACGGCCGCGTAATTCGATATAGTGCGTGCTAATAGCTTTGTCCATTGTCGAAGAGCATGGTACGGTAATGAAAGACTTTAAATGAAGATAGATATTTAACAGAAAATATTACACAGTCTTTTTCCTATGGGCAACCTCTATCAAACAGCCTTAATTACAAGAATAATAATTGAAAAAAAAATAGTTAAATACGTATGCTATGTAGTATACGCGTATTATGTCTTAAATTTAACAAATAAATTAGTTAGAATAGTTTTTTTATAAGAATAGCGAGTAAGCGATACATCTAATGTCAACGCCGACCGTGACCATTTGCAGCATCAGAAAAGCCAGAAATGCGATACAAGTTAGTATTACTTTTTTCGTAGAGTAATCATTAATTTCACCTCACATTATAACGAAATCGTTCGAGAATTAATTAAATAAAAGCAATCGTAGTACAATGCAAACGTTTCGAATAACGTCAATCTAGTGTGTCGCAGCGCTAGTAAAAGTTAATGAGCCTGTTCTAGGAATGCCAGTACCTGTGTCCAAGTTTGTAATTGTTTTCTTGTTGTGATATGTCAATAGAAAACATACATATGGTGTTAAATTCATCGTTTTGCAAAAAGAGTTTTAATTTCTTTTTTCATGGCCAAAAAGTGATAGGTAAAAAAATTGTATGTTTTTTTCTAAATTTGTAAACTACATTTTTTAAACTGTCGATTATGATTATTATGGTTGTTAATAGAGAAATATAAAAGTATTATCACTAAAGTACCAGATCTATGATATTAATAGTAGTCAATTTCCATCTCTTTTTCGATCTTAAACTAATTCTATTGATATGTATTTTACGACAGATTTACAAAACAAATAATAAATAAATACTGGGTGTAGTAAAAATAGATATTTAAATGTGAGATTTACCACTAATTTGTTTAATTACCTTCTAAAAGTGCAATTTGACGACTCATTAGATGACGTAATTAGAAAATGAAAATGGCCGCCAATGGTGTGTAATTAACGTGAACGTAATCAACGGAATCAGAGACCTAATTAATGTAAACAAAATAATTACATTGGATAATTTAGTTAAAATATTTGTAACAAAATTAATGACTATCGTTCCTGGTTAGAGCAAGTGCTATTTTTTTTTATTTTGAATTACTGAGTCATTTGTTTAAATCAAATTAAAAATGCTTTGATCGCAATATACACTTTTGTGTGCAAAAGTGTTTATACGTCCATTAAGAGCCAACAAACAGAATCAACATCAGACTCTACGCATCTGTAGAACTATACCCATATATTATACTATAACTATAACTATACCTACGCATCTATAAAACTATAACTATACCTATAACTAGAAATTAACACATAAGATCTCGTAGATACTTGTCGTATTCGTCTTATCGTTAGACAAAGACTTCAGGGTTTTAAACTTTTACTATAACACTAAAAATTCACACAGGAGAATAGGTATAGAAATAAAAAATTCGCTTAAAAATACGCTTACAAAAAAAATATTGTGAGAAAGTAAGTACCTAAACCAACAAAGAAATGCAACTACACATATATTACTACACACGTCTACACGTCATTAGTCCTTGTACCCTTAAGATCTCATAAGAAGCAAGGCTAATAACTACAATCATGGGACAGAACGTGTGTCAGAAAAGTGCATGTATGGGGTGCGTCAGATACAAGTGGCAAGCGGTATGCGACTAGGTCAGAGACACTTTTTTTTTTGACGCAGGGTAAATCTTCATAGATACCCGACTCCTGGGGGGATGTCGGGTTATTTGAGATTGCACTCACTAAAGCCCCCTGCGATGGCCACAGCATGGAAAACGGAGAGACTACGGGATCTCTTTTGCAGCACGTCCGCGGCCTCTCCCGTGCGTTGCTCCGCTCGTGACTTGCGGAGCCCTTCTAAGGAGGGCGAAGAATGGTCTGGCGCTCTCCACACCCCTCGCTGGTGCGTACACCGGCAGTCCGGGGCCATACCGGACTCCGGTCCTCCTCTCGGCCGTATGAAAACGGATGCGTGAGACCCCCATCTCACGCTCCCACGACCGACTTTCAGTTACCCAAGAAATCTACAGAGCACACTCTACATCTTATAAGAAGGAATTGGAAAGGAAGTGGTATTCGACTTAGTCAGAGACTTTCAAGCATTTTTTAAAATTTATTTCAGTTTTAGATTTGACTATTCATATACAAAACTATTTACCTGAACAAAGAAAAAAAATTACGCTTTATAAAATACACTTTCAGAATAACGGTAAAATGCGTGTATAAATAGGTATCTGAGCCAACAAAGAAATGCATCTTCACATCTACAGACTGTACCCTTAAGATCTTATAAGAAGGAACTAATAACTAGAGTCGCGGGGCAGAGTCAGGCACGGGCGTGGGGTGCGTCAGATAAGTGACAAGCGGTGCGGTGTCGACGTCAAGCGGGTGTGAACACCGCTGCAGGACACTATTGATACGGTATTATGTTACATCAATTGTTATGTACTAGCAGAACGAGCACACAAAAGAAAGCAAAATTGAAAGGCAAATATTGTTACAAATGAAGGTGAATCGAAGATATTGATATAAATATTAGTAACACCAATAAATTTATAACACCAAGCACAAACTACCAAAATCTGATATGCTCATCTATAGTCGTTTGCACAAATATTAGCTCTACCTGCGTCGCGCGTCGCCGCATCTGGTTCCCAAATGTGTTAACATTGGTTATATTGGTAATATTGGAACAAATAGTGGCTGTCACCAACCGTAAAGTACCACATCAAAATATATCTTATCCGAGCCCGCATACCTCGCGTCCGCCTCGACGCGTCGCACGCCTCGCCGCCTCTCGTTCCGAATTCAAACGGTTGACGCGCCAAATTGGAATTGTTTTTCATTTTTCGTCTGTTAAACGAGGTTTTTGTGTCTGTGGCTTTCGGAAAAGGGTCCTTTATAATGTCCACAGCTATCTGTTGTTTGCCTAACGTTGCAGAATTAACGGTTTTTTTTTTGTTTTAGGAGGTACTTTTTGTTTAATTTTATCATTTTTAAATGAAGTACCTAAATGGGTTAATGATTTAACTTTGTTTTTTTTAACTCAATGTATGTTGTAATGGTTTCCATTATTAAATATAATAAATCAAATGTATAGAAATATATTTGCTTAAACTTTTATTTAATTGATACTAAACAAGTAACTAAACGTTGTTCCTTTGATGCACTTTCACGCAAACCACGGAACCAATAACTATTACTTTTGATAGATACAACGAAATTGGACTTTGGAAAATGAAAGACATTTCGTTGGTGCGAAAATAAGACTTACAAGGATGAAACAAGCCATAGAGTTTAGTAAGATTTTATAATTTCTAAAAATAGATAGGTACCCAATCATTCTAATCGCAGGAACCAACTAAATGTACCTACTATATAAATTTAACGACATATAATCAACAGAATCTAATTAAAAACAATACAACCAATTAAAAATAAACTTTCTAGCCATAGACGATTTGATGTTTAATTTTAAACGTCATTACGGTTTTATTATTTTCGTCGAACTGGAAGTGACATCAAAAAACACCTTCCTCGCATTCTAATGGCGGAATTAAATACGAAATTTAAATTTTATAACGCTTTCATTGAGCACTAAATGCACATCGCTGAGGCGCGTTCGAACGTATTCCAATTGTTTGCTGATAAAAATGCGTTTGAATTTATAAAGAAAAATCAACCTCTAAATACATTACTAGGTACATAATAAAATTTTCTATATATTTGAAGTTAGAAGAAGGAAGAAGATGGAATTGGCAAAGTAATATTTACCTGGGTAAATTTGTAACTAGAAATTGATTTTACATCATATTTGCTAACTATGGTATCTGAACTAATAAATAAAACGCGCTGGTTTAACTACTTACAAAATTAATAAAGCGTATGTATTAATCGATTATTAGTTTGATACTGATTAAAAATATACAAAGAAATACTTAGCAAATTATCTAATCATTTTAATATTACTTGCATACCTCCTAAGATGTAGTATATCCTACTCGTACGAGTAACTGGAAGCAAGTAAACGCACACGAACGCATACCATCCAGATCACTGAAACGAAGCTTACAAAGCGATAGTACGTAGTAAACGTTTTACGACAAAGACATATTTTCTGAGTACAATTTAATTATATTTCACTACCAACCCTCCGGAATGTGCGTTCCATTTTCAATTCCATTTTTAAGTTTTTTTCCAACCATCCACAATTTTGCGTTTTTTTTCAAATAAACTTTTTAATTTCTTTTTATAGCGACGATATGATTGACGCATGGATTTCATTGTAGCGTTTCATCAAAGTATATACTTTATCTACTCATGTGGTTTCATTCTGTGACAAGTGACAATCTGTAATCACCCTTGTACTTAAACAGCAATTCAGTAAGAATTTATTCTTTCAGAAACGACATTTTAATTTTATATGTCCTTTTTTTGTCCGGTACGTTTACATGTACCTAATGAACTCTGTCTGAACTCTATAAAGGCTTCCTTATTAGCGAAGCCATGGTTACAAAACTTTTTTGTAAAACCATAAATGCAATATGTTAAAAACGTAACAAAGCCTGTACATATCTCACTGCTGGGCATAGGCCTCTTCTTCTATTAGAGAGAAGGTATGGAGCTTAATCCACCACGCTGCTCCACTGCGGATTGGTGGATATACATGTATCAGAATTTCTTCCGGCACATGCAGGTTTCCTCACGATGTTTTCCTTCACCGCCGAGCTCGAGATGAATTTAAACACAAGTTTAGCACTTGAAAATCCAGCGGTGCTAGCCAGGGTTTGAACCCGTGACCTTTGGTTAAGATCCACGAGTTTGCACCACTAGGCCATCTCGGCTCAAAAAATAATTTATTATTATGCAAATTAAAAGGTAAAGCAAAAAATCTTATATAGCGCCACATTGGTTTTCGAATGACGTCACATCTACCGGGTATCAGAACATTGTCAAACATTGTTTCGCTCAGACATTTACTTTACGAGAAAAATATACCCAATACAGAAAAATTGTAAATAAATTTTCAAAAAACAATTTTCCTGTATATATTTTTACATAGCAAAATTCCTATATTTATATCAATATTGATACTGGGAACATCTGCTCGAACAAAGCGCGTCCGGTAATTGCCTAAAGAACAGTTGGCGGCGCAAGTTTAGAAACGTTCTGATATTAATAAAGTAAAAAATATTTATTGTCATTTGTGGTCGGTTGTACGTCTTTGATGAAATAGAAATTTGAAATAAGGTTACTTTTTAACCAACTTCAAAAAGGGTGGTTATCAATGTTATCAACAGTTGTTCTGTTTTTTATGTCTTCATCTTTTAAACGTATTGTAATGAGTTCCTTTTGTTCTATAGTAACTTTTATATATTTCAGTTGGTCCTATATCGTCTGTAAAGTTCTTAAACCAATACTTCAAAAATCTGTCTAAAATCAAGTCAAAAATATCAACCTTTCAGGAGAGCGCAAAGTACGCGTGATTTTGTTTAAAACGGGTGTTTCCTCGTGGCCCAGCTGGTTTGTCCAACTGGTTGGACCACGAGGAATAGTTAAAAAAATCTTTTCTCGTGGTCCAACTGGTGGCGCGAAAGTATTTTCACGTTAAAAAAAATAGTTTAGTAGTAAACCTCAGTCTATCGGTGTTCGAAGCATCGGTAAACGAAAGAAAAAAAAATAATATACGCGATTTATATTCGTTTAAAATATTTTTTATTTCAATATGTCATAATATTATTTAATTTAAATGTTTTGCTTTTATTTTATTGTACTAGCTGTTCCACGCAGTTTCACACGCATCTTTATACAAAAAAATCGATTGTAGGTATATATTTTGTTTATATTTAACAACTTACATCATTAAAAATTATTTAATAATGACAGACAGTATGAAACTACCTTCGAAATATTACTCAATATACCAGTTTCTACACAATATTTTTGGTTTTTAATTTTTTTAATGGATGGGCCTTTATGTGATCTCGATGGCACTAAAACTCAAAAATCACTTACGAAACGATGACGTTTTAATATAATAGCAATGCTTAATATAATCAAAGTCTCAAAAATATTGGAGTAGTTTTAGGTGCTCGTGGTTCAATGATATTGAATACCTACTGAATCGGTTGATTTATTCTACGAATACAAATTATTTGCTATTCTGAAAATCGCAAAAGTAAAAATATTAGCAAGTAAAATACAAACATAGTTTCAAGTGAGGCGATCCTATAATATTTTTCTGTACATTTATTTATTTATTCTGAAAATTGAATATTAATCTTTTACAAACGAAATAATATATTGTGGAATCAAAGTTTATTTACAAATAAAATTTATTTTCTATTACTTTTTATATTACCTAAAACTCGAATACCGAAAAGGTTTTACGCACCAGTTTTTTTGAACGAGTAAATATTTTAACAATTTTAATAATTTTCATTTTATTATACGTCAACCTTACCGTGGGCAAGCTATGCATTTTCACGAATGGGAAATGGAAAACCCATTAATTTCCCATCCGTACCCCCTCCGTACCCCCTAAAAGGCCGGAAACGCATTTTGTTGCTCCTTTGGTGCTGCAAATGCCCATGGTCATTCGCTTACCATCGGGTGATCTGTCAGCTCGTTTGCCGCCCCATCCCATAAAAAACCTTGCTATGCTTATTTACATTTATAATCCATACTAAATCATCAAAAATACAACATCGAAAATATGTTTTTAAAAATTTTATTCACTCACTACAACAAAACGGCCGTTATCACTGTAAAGTGATCGCTAAAAGGCGGTCACCGTCAATCAATGAAATCTGAGACGTTCAAACATTTGTTGCCTACCGTACGTTACAAAGGTGTTGGCGTTTCCCGTTATTTGCTGAGGTTCTAAGGCTTATTGTTCTTGAATTTTGAAATATAAACTTCAGAAATTTTCGATATTTAATATTAATGCTGTGATTGTTAAGAATTTCGTTATTAATAAAGTCTTAGGATTTATGATTTATACATGTTAATTGTAAAATTATAGGTATAGAGTTGAAGTAGAAAGTTCTGGTTTGTTTTGGCTTTATGTGGGATGGTAAATAAACGTCGAATTGAAATCACTAAATCCAATAACAATTATATTTTGATTGTAAGTTATTTCAGCATGTTTAAAATTTAATTATATAATCCCGAGACAATTCCCAAGACTTCTATTCAAGACTAGCAGACCGGCCCGGCTTCGCACGGAAATCCCCAACTTTTTAAAGATTTATGCCTATGTTCACTGGAGATAGCCTAGCTTCCCAACAGTGAAAGAATTTTTCAAATTGGTCAAGTAGTTTCGGAGCCT
>DVXP01001859.1:0-13921 GCA_018235645.1 Junonia grisea | reverse complement strand
TATAATCGAGATATCTCGAGACATTTCCATAATCGAGAGATTTCGTTAGTATATCTCATAATCGCCCACCGCTATTTTCAATGTTATATACGTTTATAACCTTTCTCTAGCCCGTGTGAAACTGATGCCAATTATGGTTTATGAAAATTATAGTAACACAGAAACTTTTTCATTTTCATGATACTGACCTTAGCCTCTGCCTCATCTTTCATGACAGCTTGTTTCACTTCGTCAGCAGCTTTCTGTTCCACTTTAAGACGAGCTACTAGCGCCATACCCTGCAAATGTATGCAAATATTTAAGAATCCCAGTATGTCGTGCAACATATTATGTATAAATAGTATATAAAATTACCTCTTCAGCTTTTTTTGCAAGAATAGGTTCCATTTCACGTACTTGCTGTTCCATTACACCAACAACCTCGTAAGTTTCATAGAGTTTCTGCAGTCATTGCAAAGTAATTGTCAAATTAAATCTTAAAATATTGTAATCTATAAAAGTAAACCATTTTTTTTAACTTAACATCAAACTTAATAATCAAATCATAATTTAAACATGGTAATGGTATGGTATTCTATGTTCTCTATCTAAAGGTTGTCTGGAAGAGATCGCTCTTTTAGCGATATGACCGCCTTTTGTACCGCTGTATTATCTTCTTGTGTTGTTCAGTATAAGTAATTTTTGATGTACAATAAAGCATATTTGTATTGTATTGTATCTGATAAGCTAGTTATTACCTGTAGCCCGCAGGAGATGCGGTCTCGTCCCCGGATGATGTCCTGCTGCTTTTTATCGAGCAGGGCAAGGTACAGTTTTAGCAGGTCGAGATAACTGCTCGGAGTTGTATAGAAGTGACGGCGCATCTCCTCGTAAAGGCGCTCCGTCATCACGTCTACGTCCTGGTTATTTGAATTAATTTTATGACATACAAAGATTGATTCCCAGAATTGCTTATTTATTATTTCATGTTCTACACTTGGGAAAATAATACTAAGGAACGTATAGTCATCATTTTAAATGTAAAATACATGCAAAGCGGTCTACAGCTTCACTGCTTAGAGCTCTAGTACGGTATAGCAGAGGCGATTTCAATTCCAGCTCAGTCGATTCCAGGCAGACATGAATCAAAGAGATATAAATGTATCAATGAAATATAATAATATGATGAACTTTGATTTATAACATATCGAAGGTAGTTCATTAAAACATTTATAATCAGGGAAACCGTAATTGGTAAATGCAAAAATAAGCAGAATTTTAGGTATATGAAAATTGTCATGCAAAATATAATCGACTAACCTGGTGCATGGATACAGCTAGAGTCGATATCTTCTCCACAATGACGTCATCGTCAAGCGGCTGCAGGCATTGCTTGGCCACTGATCGCAGCGCCTCCGGTGGCCACTTCGTGAACCAATCGATCGTACAACAGTTTACTAACGACGGGAACATGCGACAGCGCCGTCTATACAGAAATATTTAGATAAAAGATAACATTTCTTACGCAACCTTTCATATTAAAAATCAATAATATATTGTTGTACAGAATTTGTGAGAATTATAATGAAAAGTATACTATTAATAAACATACTATGGTTGTAAGCTGTTATAGAAGTGACATGGATTTATTGCTTTACGATCATATTTTACTTGATATTTAGAAATAATAATCGTGAGTGTGCATTAAAAAATTTACCTATTTGCTCATTGGACATTTTACTATGACGACCTTTTGATTGTTGGTCTTTTCATAATTGGACGTTTTGCGAATTAGACCACATGCTCATTAGATGTTATGCAACTTTAGACGTTTTGCTACTTAGACAATATGATCGTAAAGCGATTTATTTAAATCTTATATATAAAATTCTCGTGTCACAATGTTAGTCTCCATACTCCTCCGAAACGGCTTGACCGATTCCTCTGAAATTTGGTAAGCATATTGGGTAGTTCTGAGAATCGGCTAACATCTATTTTTCACACCCCTAAATAATAAGGGTGGTCCACCCCTCAATTTTATTTTTTTATTTTTTTATGGCTAAACAACGTTTGCCGGGTCAGCTAGTGTAATATAATATATTACTGTTAGAAGAATTTCTATCATGTCTCGTTGTCTCTACCTGAACGCCTCTCCTACGGGGCTCATGCAGATACAAAGGTGCAATTTGCCGCGAACACGGTTGATGAAGTAATAGTACACCGCGTCTCGATCGGCCGGATTGATGCCAGCCTTGGCGGCATCGTTGCGGCAGCCGGACTGCACCTGCTCGTATGCGTCTCCTTCGAACAGGTTCGGTACTTCACCTAGAGGAACAATAGATAGAGATATAGATAGAGATATAGTTTCAGAACAATCACAGACTACGCTAATTCATTATACTCAATTACAGTAGAACGCCAATTATCCGAATTAATTGGGACCGAGGTCTATTCGGATAATCGTAAAATTCGGATAATCAGACATCTGTCAATCAACTGTCACACATAGAATTCACTTTTTTAGTTCAACAAACACAGTTCTTCAGGTATCAATCTTCATAAATACCCGGTTGTGTGAGATTGCACTCACTAAAACCCCCTGCGATGGCCACCACAGCACGGAAAACAGAGAGGCTACGGGATCGGCTTCGCAGCACGTCCGAGGCGTCTCCCGTGCGTTGCTCCGCTCGTGGCTTGCGGAGCCCTTCTTAGGAGGGCGAAGATGGTCTCGCCCTCCCGACACCCCTCGCTGGTGCGTATGAAAACGGATGCGTGAGACCCCCATCTCACGCACCCACGGCCGGAGAGAGTGCCCTATTTATTCCGCCCCGGGCACTGGGGCTAATAAGCTAATATATAACACTTACTTGAATATCTCGATCAGAGTAAGATGCATTCTCATCAGACTTTAATAAAAATTCACAACAATAACAAAGGTACAGAGAAACAAAAAAAAGTATATTAATTACTCTTAGGACAGATTCGGATAATTGGCGATTCTGTTAATCGGCGTTCTACTGTATACTACATTGGAGAACGGTTCCTCAGTGGATGCCCTAAAACGCAATGATGTTCTAGTGGTTAGAACACGTTGATTCTAATATACAATGTATAATCGCGTGTTTAAATTCCAGCTAGCACGATTGAGTTTTCGAATGCTATTGTATTTAAAGTCATCTCTTGCTCGGCGGTAAAGGAAAACATGGTGAGGAATCATGCGTGTATTGAATGACATTTTTTTTATGGCGCAGTGAACTTTTAATCTTTTTCTAAAAAGGCCTTTGACCAGCTTTGGGACATGCTTTACCTATTTTTTTTTACATTTTTCCTGCATTTGTAAATATATAAGGTATTGAACAGACCTGAGTTGAGCATGTTATTGATGTCTTCGAGGAACTCCTCCTTGGTGATCTGCGTGTCAGTGAAGAGGAAAACGGTGTCCTCGTTGGAGACGCCAGCCCGCATATACATGTTGCGCAGGTCGTCGTGGAACTCGGGCGTGTCATAGTTGCGCTTCAGTTCCATGCCCATGCATCTAGTAATATACATATATATGTCGCAGTCATGTTGTTGAATCCGCTACTTAATTGAATCACTAGCGCATTAAATTAACGCATTTAATGACGTCATTTAATTAACTGAATAAGGCCGAAAGTTGATTGAACAAACGTCACTCAAAGTCCAACTAGTTAGCTAATTGAAACATAGCCCTTTCAATAGACCGAACTTGATCAGTCCGGGTTTTGAAGAAAAGTGATTTTTTTCGCCAGTGATTTTTACAGTTAGTAGGTATATAGACTTGATCGTCTATGAAAATACCACATTCTCACAGAATATCGATTATGCTCACGAATTTACATTATCAATTTATTTTTAACATTATAATAAGCTTTATCGGCCTCTCCTTATTATCTTGCATACCCTGATACCCACTCTTAAATCTAGCAGCGTATTTATCGTTCTTTGGTGCTTTATACCGACCCGCCGGGCCCGTTTAATGCCTCCTCTCGGAGCTACACGCACTACTGCATGCATGCATCTCTTCGGTACGTTGTCGTGTCCCGCCAGAGTAGCCTCGGATCGCCTCACAGAGCCGCCGGGCCCAACCATAAGGCAATGCGTCTCGGAACAGTACCATTCATGCCCGCGCAGGCCGTTGAATTGTACTCCACTAGGTATTCCTGGTTAACTTACTTGCACCCATTAACGTGTCCCGCTAGGGTCAGCACGGAGCGCCTTTCCGAACCTCCGGGCCCGACCATAAGACAGTGTCCCGTCTCGGCGAGAAGCACCCGAGCTATCCGCAACACGTGCTCCACTGCATCGCGGAACAGTACTAGATGCATCCCCATGCGTTCCATTGAGTTGTACTCCTATAGGTATTCCAGATAAACTTACTTGCACTCATTGACGTGTCCTGCTAGAGTTGCTACGGAACGCCTCCCAGAGCCTCCGGGCCCGACCATGAGGCAGTGTCCTCTCTCGGCGCGGAACACACGCGCCACTCGCACCACGTGCTCCACTGCGTCACGGAACAGTACCAGGTGCATCTCCGCACGGGCCGTAGAGTTGTACTCTTCTAGGTATTCCTGATTAAGAAGATCGATAAATTTTTTTTTAAGTTTCGACTCTGACTCTGAATAAACGAAGTTTTTTAGTTTTAACTCCGAGTTAAGTCAAAGACTAGATGACAAACATTTAAGCTTTCCATCCGCCTAAGTGAAATATTTTAAAGAACTCCCCCCTAACTTGGTAACTTAGGTTCCAATAAAGTGTGATATAACACTTGATTTTGTAAGAACATAGTTTTGACAATTTCTAAGACACAGGTGGTATTATACCTGGTGATTAGTGTACCTTTAATACTAGCATCAGTTTCTCTATATCGGGAATTTCCTGATATATCCTGTTTTCTTTAGGAACAGCTGAGTTCAAAAAATCGCCGAAGAGAAGTAAAGGTGGTTGTTCAATTATCGGGTCTTCCGGTATTTCTAGTATAGGCTGCTGGAAGTTCTTTTGGCAGACAGTGCTCATGAGATGATAAAAGTAGCTCTTATCTTCTATGTTTATCAATCGGTCGTGGAATACACGGAGACACTCGTGATAGAATAATCTAGAAAGTAAATCTTCGTTTAGGTCGAACTTTAAACTTTTTTTATTAACTTATTTAAATAATAATAGATATTGAGTAAATTTGATTTACAAAAACGTATGAATATTTGTTTGATATGAGAATGGGGCGTAAAATATATTTCATGGCAGCAGTTAAAAAACTTAGATATTTTCTATGTAATTTCTGTGGTAGGGTAGAGAGGTAGAGTGACGTCTTTGGGGTTAGCTACCCCCGAAGACATCACCTTACCATAACACCTACCTACTACATCCGTAACTTAGATACAGAGAATTATTTCATAGGATTTCTACACGCAACGTCTTCATTATAAAGATCGTACCGTAGCATAGCTTGAGGAGATCTCATATAAGCGGCGTTGGCCTGCAGCACGCCCTGCATGGATTTGGACAGGTCGCGCAGGTTGAACACGTAGTGCGATTTCGCGGGCGTCGGCAAAAGCTCCGAACATATCTTGAGGTAGACCTCCACCGCCGCGTTCACTATGGAATCCCCAAGGACGGAAACTTCCGATACGAAGTCCTCCATGTGCCCGGATAGAATCGCCTAAAGAAGCGTGGATATATGTGTATTTCCTTATTTATATTATAAACGGGAAAGTGTATTTATATGTTGTTTGTTTATTTGATTCTATTTCACAAAGTAAACAAAGTAACAACTGAGCCAATTGCCATGAAATTTTAATGATTTAAAGTTGGAAACACAGATTTTTTATCTCGAAGAAATTAGCATTTTCCACTTCCAATGATCGATAGATTTACGCGGAACATCCACGTGGTCTTAACCGAAGATAGAAGTGAGTTCTCTATATTATTATAAATTAATAAACACAGATAAAAAAGGCAATAATTATTTTCCAACCTTGAATATAGTCTTCATAGCATCAGCATTGGGCGCAGACAGGTGGAACATAGCGAAGTGCCTCACAAAGCGGCCTGTTAGAGGGTTTCTACCGCCGCCGGGCGGGGCGCACGCGCATGATAATACTACGTCTAGGATCTCCTTCCAATACAGCTTGTCTCGGTCGTAGAGACCGCCGAAGTCGAGGAATTGCCTGCAAAATTAACTTATTATTAAACGACTTATCAATATTCTTAAAGTATTAGTCAAAGACCCCTCGTCACATATTTGTTTACATTATCTTACTAATCATACTAGTATTATGAAGGCGAAAGTTTGAAGTTTAGATGTTTGTTACTATTTCACGGCGAATATTAAAAAATCCCGCGGGAGATATATATAATCACGATAGATGCAGGTACAGCTAGTTTATTTTGATTGTTTTTGATAATTCCTTGACTACCTTTTCTAGTTTAGTAAATTGTCTTGTAGTATAATTGTAATTGAAATATAATTTAATATATTCTTATACAAAAACTGGAGTAATTCTATATTTACCGAAGCAACTCAATAGTGGGCTGGGCTCCATAAACATCGAGTCGCGGCATATTGACGTCATCAATAAATATAATAACTTTCTTGCCTAGTGGCGCTCCAATAGCTTTCCTTGGTCTTTTATCTAAGCGCAATTCTATCACCTCCTGTAAAACATGTTCATTTAATTAATTCTTATCGTGGTAGAGCATAGTTGTAGTAATGACCATATGCGGTGATACCCTAACATCAGGTAATTCATCTACTCGTTCTCATTTATTCCCATAATTTGTGGACTACGAACTATGTTGACTATCATGTGTTCGTCTGCTACGATACCATATATGGTAAACTTGTTTATAAATTCATTTGTCGATAAGTACGTAACTTTGGCTAAAATCTCCAAATACAAAACTGAAACTATGTTAATAAATTTTTTTACTCTGAAATATTACCCAAAACACAAAACTGTAACTATGTTAATAAATTTTAACAGTGTGAAAAATTACTTGTGTTCGCGGACTGCTAGTTTGCGCGGAAAAGTTTAATATCATCGGTATATACAAGCCAGTCGATGCCATCTTTTTAAGAATTTCAGCGGCGATGCAAGTTTTACCCACTCCTAAAATTTAAAATATTCATACTTTACTATACAACCTCTTTATACTAATAACATACCCAATCTGATTTCACCACATCCATAATAATAAAAATTATATTTTTTAATATTTTTTTATGAAGTCAAATTTGACTATATACCCGTATTTCCAGTAAACATAACAGGTTTCCCAGCGGACAGGAGCTTCTCGAACAAGTATCCATAACGAACTGTGTCTATAGTCGGCACTAGCGTCTCAAAGAACGGCTGGTTGCAGTCGTACTGGAACTCCGGGATTATCTCCGCCCACACCTTCAGCTTGCGGTGCTTCGTGTCCATGAACATGTCGAAGAAGTTGAACCCTTGAGGGAAACTGGAACAAAATAAATATACATAGATAGTTACTAAGTTTATTATTATAAACTCTGTTCAGTCACTGAAAAGGCCGAAGCGGATCATTAGTTACTAATAAAAAAAATCTGTAGGTTTGCTAATCTTCTGAAAATTGAACAGTATAAAGTAGAAATATAAAGTGGTGGCTTATACGTAGGATTTGAACTAGGGTAGGTTCTCGTGGGAATTATATATCAGGCAGCATAATTTAACCATAGGCAGCTAGTAGACAATGTGTGTTTTTAATTTGTACTGATACTCACTATTCAGCTTCCTCGAATGCCTCGAACTGCCTTTTAATGACCTCTTCAAACGCTTTACGATTAACTTCGAGGATGTTGCTGCCGATGCACCAAACGTAGCAGAATATGAAACAGTGAGCGATGTACACCTTGATGGCTGACTTCTCTATGAATCTGTCGCCCGGTTCCGATAGCAACGCGCCGAGAAGACAGCATAGAGCCATCACCTTGCTTATGTCTACCTGTAAGATGTGATTGAAAAAAATTAAATCATATACTTAAGTGAAACGATATTTGAAAAGCAAAAACCTACATGATAAATTTAATTTTAAAAGGATTGCAAAGGACTTTAATGGCTGTTATTATTAAAGACAAATAACATTTATGATTGCACGGATCCTCGTGATTGTGATCTTATGGTTCCTCTCCGCGAAAATTGTTGGCAATTTCAAACAATTCTAAAAAATTGTTCACTCCACAAATTTTTGTTGTCAACACAAGAAAATAGCGAAAACTATTGTATACACGTGATGAGAACAATAAAGTTGGTAACATCTGTTTGGTGAAGACTCGCCTTTAGGTTACTTATTTATCAATGGTTGAAAAATAATTTTTGATGCGATTTTGTAAACCTGTTTAATTCCAACACTACACTTCGTATTGACATGTACAACGCCGACTTCTAGCATCTTGAAGAGTTCATAAAGAAAGTCCTGGTTTTCTTGGTGGATGAGGTTCTTTTCGACGGCGCTCTCGAGCCATGACCGGACATACGGCAAGTAACCGAGCTCGTTGGGATCTATGTAGACCATGCCGCAGCGGGAGACGGTGGCTGGTGATGCTTGGGCTAAGTCTGCCACCTTTAATGAAGGAAAAGTCTAATAAAATATATTATATGTTATGGTCCATGGAGAGATCTGGCGTTAGCGGAACTGATATTATGTTAGTGGTTATTTAATATAATAGTATACAGTTTAAGGAATGTTATAGATTAGTGTATTTTATTCCTAAAAAACTTAAATTTTTCCACAGTGTGAAGCCCAGTGAACTAGAAACTTTTTGGCTTCAATATCTTTGACAATATTCATCACTTACACATTTAGTTAATATAATTGTGATCGGTTTGAATTTTTCTTTAATATCAAACGTGTTAATTAAATTTATTTAAAATAAAAAAACTTATAAATTGTACCTCAAACACCATGTGCACATAGGGCGTGAGTTTGATTCGTTCCGAGTTGGAGAGGCAGAGCATCTTATTGTCGTCTAGCACGGTGTTCATGTTTTCGATCCAGACCGCGTCTACTGGGCCGTCACATATCAGCCACTGGTGGTCGGGGTCTTCGCACTAACAAAGGGGCACATGTCTATGTATAAGTATCATTAATAGTTGCCCTAATTTTTAATTATTTTAAAAATTATGGCAACTATTAATTATTATTAAATCCAATGAAATGATTCTTCATCTTTCTCATAATTCGATTGACTTTAAATATTTTAAGATAATTATAATGATTCTACAATAATAAGTTATATATTAAAGTTTACCTGAACAGCAGTTCTCAAAGACAATGGAAGTATACCGTCGTGCCATTCCAGGGTTTGCAAGTTCACTTCACCATATAATTCGCCAATACTCAGGCTTTTAGGATTCATTATATACTTATGCACCACCTGATATTGTGGACCGGCCACACCATTCTCACACAGTCTGGTATAGGTGTCGCCTAAAACCTAAACAAGAATATACATTTGATATTTTGTTCTTTAATCTTCTACGGTTTCCATCTAACTAAAATTATACTGGCAAAAGTGTCTTAGTTTGGATATTTGCTTTTCCACAGGTAAGAAACTTAATCGATTTTGCTAAAAATTTAAACGATGTTGGCTTGTATGTTGTACCTGCCTGGTATACACTCAAAAAATCAAAGTTTTTTCGGGAACTAAATATTACTATAATTACAGACGCGGCCGATGTCGTGGGCAGCGATTACTATAGTTCATTACACGAAACTTGACTGATATGACCTATGCGCGTTACGCTGCGCAGAACAAAACATTATGTATATCAATCAGAGTCGAGATTACTTCGACGGACATGCGCAAATTCTAATTCGATTCGAGTTCAGACATTTCAAGTTGGTTGAATTTACCTATAGTATAATAAAAATAAAGTAACTAACGTGTAGTACGACAGTTTTCCCTCCACCTGTAGGTCCCACAAGCATCACGCCCCAGCGGACAATCATCGTTTCGTGCAATTGAATCACTTTGCGAATTTGACATTCCATTATTTGCAATTTTCTTTCGAGCAAAATAACTCCTATTATATAAAATTATCAGTACATACAGTAATAAGTATACTTATAAACTATTATTATTACATATTTAAAAACAAAAAATATTAGTATGTATGAATGTAAGTAAGTAATAAATTAAAAAACTATTAGACCGATTTCAAATATTCTTTCACTATCAGAATATATCCCTGATAATGATAGGCTATATTTTAAATACACATAGATTTTTATAATCTTTATTTAGCAGCTCTTATGAAGCTGGAGTGGATAGGTTGTTAACGAAAAACGAAAGTTAAAGGGAAAATTATTAAAAACTATGTGTAGATAGAACTGATATATTAACTGACTTATAACATCCTCCATGACGCCATAATCTCGTTCCGGCAAATCAACGCCCGGGAAGAGATCCGAGAGAATACCAGCAAAAAGTATAGCATCGGCGGCAAGAAACTTTGGTAAGTTGCTGTCATTCAGCGCACATAACAGTGTTTTTTCCTCGTGCTGGTCCGGACTTGCGCGTTTTAATGCACCCGCCATTACCTGGTGAAAAGAATTTTAAATGTGTAAAATAAATTGTTCATCAAGGGTTTTAACTGTAATTTTAACGAGGAAATCCTATGAAGTTGTATTGAAACAGCCTGCCAAAGTTTGGGTAAAATAGCTACTACTACTACTGCTACTAAATAAACCCAGTTTTCGTGGCATTTTATTTCTACAATTAATGTTTTTTAGCACTTTGATAAATAAATAAATAAATGATATTGTAATTTCCTTTAGATTAAAAAAGTTTGGAGATTAGAATGACGCACAATATGTAGAAATCCTTAAATAGAATGTTAAGTAGCTACATTAATTTTTATAAGGATACTTATACTTACGAGTACACTCTTAACAGCTCTCATACCGAAGTCGTAATGGTCTTGTTTAGACAGTTGCTCACTCGACAACTTGTACATCTGTACCATTTTCTTAGCGAGACCTTTGGAAGACTCGAAACCCTCGGAGTATAAGATTACTTCGGCAATCAATGCTAATTTAAAAAATATTAATTAATATATTGGTACTATTATACTAAAGAACAACGATTTGCATGTGTATGTAATGAATAAACTTAAAAACTACCGGAGGAATTTCGAAAAGTTTATCACCATCAAAAAATATCCATCTGAGAATTGCCGGGATAAACCTCTTGTAAATAAATAATCATAAAGCTCAAAACATAATACACAGTACAGTGGCAATAATTTGAGGGTTTATTTTGGAAACATTTTCGAATTTCGATAGTGACGACTGAGAGCCTGTCTATTGACTTTCTCACACCTTATTTTCTAATGCCTAGTGTCCAATTTTTTCCATTATGCCACTAACCATAATCCGGCACCATCATGGATATGGGTCGGAACAGCGCCTTCAAATTGTCGGGCAGTTCTGTTCGACCCGCATACCCAGGGTTCATCGTTATGAAGGCGGCACACGTTCGTACTAGCTTTATCTCGCGACCCTCGAACATAAATCTGAAGAACATAATTATATTAAGATTTGGCACTAGTTGTTTCCGGAATTTATTCATACGCTATATTGATAATTGAAAGAGATAAAAATGAAAAAATAAAATATTTTCAAGAGCCTATAAGAAGCCTATAAGAAGATTATAAAAGTACATATTACGTAGTAAGATCAATGATCTGTAAACGTGGGAGAGCCATGCATTTGCACGAATGGACCGGCTCGACCTGAGTAATACAACGGCCTCACAGAAAACCGCCGTAAAATAACGCTTGCGTCGTGTTTCGCCGTGTGAGTGCGGTTACCGGAGCCCAATTCCCAACCCCTTCCACATCTATTCCCCCCTCATGCCCCATTAAAAGACCGGCAACGTATTTTGTGGCATTTGGTACTGCAAATGTCCGTGGGCGGCAGCATTCACTTCCCACCAGGTGATCTGTCAACTCGTTTGCCCCCTATACCATAATAAAAGATCTTATAATATTTAAAACTTACCGAGACTGCTTAGCAACTTTCGCGTTTCTGATAGTTATTAGTTGCTGAGCGATTACCGAAAGCACCTCAATGTCTATACGATTAAACTCATCGAAGCAGCACCAAGCGCCGGAGGTCGCTAGACCGGAGAAGAATCTTCCCATCATCTTGTAATCCAAACCTTAAAACCATATTATTTCAATAATAAAACAATTCAAAATCAAATTATATTGAGCGATAAATATTTTATTTTAAAAAAGTGGTTTCTAAAACGATTTGAACATTATGTGCTAATTCTCGTGGGAACTTATTTTTTTGGGAACCATGTAGCCTTAAGTCTTAATCCAAAGTATAAACCATTACTATTTCAACTTTTAGGCAAATTGGGTAAAAAAAAATCTAACATCCAAATACACAAACTTTCTCCTTTATAAAATTAGTAAGATTCGAATGTATAACGAATACCTTCTGAGCAGTTGAAGACCACGCACTGTATGGCGAGCGCCTTCGCGAGGTCCTTGGTGGTCTCGGTCTTGCCGGTGCCGGCGGGGCCGGCGGGCGCTCCCCCGAGATCCAACTGTAGGGCGCCCATTAGACACAGGTAGCAGCGATCGGTCAGCGGGGTTATTACCAGCACGCCTAGAACGTATCGGCACATATCGTCATAAAAGAAAAGTAAAGTAAGTAATAGCCTGTACATATCCCACGGCTGGGAATAGGCCTCTTCTCCTATTAGGGATAAGATTATGGAATTTAATCCACCACGCTGCTCCACTGCGGGTTGGTGGATATACATGTGTCAAAATTTCTTCCAGCACATGCAGGTTTCCTCACGACGTTTTCCTTCACCGCCAAGCTCGAGATAAATTTAAAGACAAATTTAGGACTTGAAAATCCAACGGTGCTAGCCAGGGTTTGAACCCGTGACCTTTGGTTAAAATCCACGTGTTCGCTAAGCTACCACTAGGCCATCTCGGCTCATAAATTAGTATGTATAAGTAAATACACGAGTTAGATATTAAAAATATTTCTTTATGAGGATTATTTTATTTTAACCCAAACTAGTTAGCCCTTGGGGTTTCACTTACGTTATTTTAAAAATGATTTCATATTAGGGGTCGTTCAAGTATTACGTAACGCAATTTTTGAAGATTTTAGACCCCCACATGTAACGCACCGTAACTTTGTGCTGTATCCCTCCCCCTAGACGTTACGTAACATTTTACCAACATTTTTAGGTGAAAATCACTAAAATAATTTTCGAGACTATTTTCAGCTAAAAACAACAATTATGTCGTTACGAACGCGTTGTTGTTATACCCCCTCCCGGCCACATATGTATGAAAATTTTCTTACAATTTTTAGGTGAGAATGTAGCCAATGTTTAAATAAATATTCAGTAGATAAATGGAAGAAATCAATTTAATTTAAATTAAATTTGTATTGCAAAAATCGTTTCAACCTTTCTTGTGTTAAAAATTGCGTAGTCACATTTTATGAAATATTTGTCAAAAACTCACTAGTTTGTCCGAAAGCGGGAGTCGAACCTATATTCGTTCCGAATAAGCTGGGAGCACTCGTCGTTGCTGGTTGACCGAAAGCTGAAACAAAAATTTAATAAATTTTATAATTTATATTTTATTTTATAATTTAATTTATAGAATATGATACACTAAATTTTATACAATGTGAACTTTTATTTTTTTGGAATAAAAAGTTGCCCTAATTTGAGGAATGGGATAGACCAAAATATCAATATTTAGGCAAAGCGATTCAGTCATTGCCATGAAAGAGTAATAAACACCCAACTATTATAAATTACAATTTATACAACATAATAATTAGCAAAGTGCGTGTCGAGCCACGCGCATGAAGGGTTCCGTAGTTTCCTTCATAATATACGGACATTCAATAATTTAATCTT
>DVXP01001858.1:0-13922 GCA_018235645.1 Junonia grisea | reverse complement strand
ACGGACGGACGGACGGACAACAAAGTGATCCTATAAGGGTTCCGTTTTTTCCTTTTGAGATACGGAACCCTAATAAACAGAATCGTCTCAATTTTTTCATTACATACTTGATCAGTTTAAAAACTTTTTCGAAAATCATGTGATTGCCGATTTTCATATATAACTATAATATTTGGTTTCTTACAAATGAATTACCAAAATCCCATAAAATAAAATAACACTTTGTAAACGGAATTTTTACTATCCTGGCGTTTTAATGATTTTTACATAGGCATTTTACATATAACAAAGAGAAGCATCGGTACTAGGGTGACCGAGGGTAGACCGTCTATTACATAGACACATCAGATCAAGAATTTCGACACAGCGTGTGAAACGGCCCATAGCTCAATCGGCTAAAGCACCTGCCCCGGCAAGGCAGAAGGTGCGGGTTCGAATGCCGCTGTGTCGCTAATTTTTGATTGGATGTTAAAGTTTAAAAATAAAGTAAATTTAATTAGTTAATTTACGTCGTTAACTAAAAATAGAACAAAAAGCAATCAGACATTCAAGATTAAGCCATTGTCATGCTATTTTTCCACGGTGATAAATAAAATAATACAATACACGGAAATTCCCCACGGTTCCGCAAAAATGTTTAGAACTAAGTTTAATTGCAGCACAGTTAGAAAAAAATGTTTTTGGGAGGATAAATGTAACAATTTAAAAACGAGGTGACTTAAAATGAAATGCTAAAACTCCGGAGAATACTACGGAAAATAATTTCCTAAATGTCTTAGATTCTTTAGAGTAGTTTAGAGCATAATTAACATACCGACCTCAAAAAGTTTTATTTCATATTTTTTAGTTAATTTCCCTTTTTAGTCGATTTAACTTATTAAATTATTTTTATTTCGTAAAATCGTTTCCCTAGAAAATCTCAACGTTAACAACTTTTATTTCATAACTCAAAAAGTACTAAACAGATTTTGATGAAACTTATATACCATGCCCTAAGCTGAAGGAAACGTAAACCGATAAAAAAGAAACATCAAAATCCTACTAGTAGTTTGGGAGATATGATATTTGATATATTGACTCATTAATTTGTTATTGCTTAATATCGAAGAACCTTATTACTCAATTGAATGTGTGAATTGATTTGTTTTATATTTCATTTTATTGATATTAAAGTACAAAATTATAAATATTTTAAAGGAGGATGGGTATGAGCGTACCCAAATACAAGTTGATTGTAGCATCGTGAGCTTCATCAGTATTTATTGTGATATAGTTTAATTTTTCCTATGACAGCATACCTGAATTCAAATGGAGATAAAAAGATATTGAGACCTAAATTTTTTATTTTTAATGGTTTTTGTTGCTTTTGGTTAGTGAATCAGTGTTCTATTGATCCAATGCAATCGACTCATGCATGTCTGCCTAGCCTACCTATACAAACAAGGGCTTACGTATTCATAGATGGAAACGGCTAAGCACAAAGAGCCTGATATTGTGACAATGTTTCAGAAAATATCAGATGGGGGATTATAAGGCTTAGTTTCGGCCTCAAATGGAATACTGTTTACATCTCCGCA
Source organism: Junonia grisea (assembly GCA_018235645.1). Lineage (NCBI taxonomy): Eukaryota > Metazoa > Arthropoda > Insecta > Lepidoptera > Nymphalidae > Junonia > Junonia grisea. Next base: position 12,345 of record DVXP01001858.1, on the reverse strand, counting down.
AGGGCAAGGGCTCCTCAGTACCAGCTTCTCCCTCTAGACCGCATTCAATGGAGAACGAAGAAGTTTCTGATCGTCTTGGTCCTTGCCCATTGCGTAAAATGTAGCTTCGTTATGCATTCTCTATCGCTTATATCACGGGGAGTACTCCGAGGAACCGTTCGGGCTGATCCCCGCCGCCTCCTTCCGCAATCGATCAACGCGCCAACTCTACCACATCCACTACCTTGACAGTTGGCAGAACACTACTGTGCGTTTTAACAGAAACTTTTTGCCCCGTACCACCGTCCCAAAATTGTGGAATGAGTTGCCGCATGTGGTATTTATGGACAGATACAACCTGCAGACCTTTAAAAAAAGAGCGTAGGTACTCTCATTTAAAAGGCCGGCAACAAATTTTGTAACTCCTCTGGTGTTGCGAATGCCCATGGGCGGCAGTATTCTTACCATCGGGTGATATGTCAGCTCGTTTGCCCCCTTGTCCAATAAAAAATCTAACCTTTTTAGGTCCGGCCATTGCCTACGATATCCTAGTTGATAAGTATGATAATTAATTAAAGAGTAAGTTAACTAAACTATCTCGTGGCATAAAAAGTAGCCTATGCTACTCGCTGATAATGTAGCTGATGATGTATAGCTGATAGAATTTTTATAAACTGTTAAGAAGTTTGAGTTTTATGTACGAGCATTACAAGTAAAAGTAAGGAACTTTTCTTTGTAATATTTTATTTAAAACCATTCATAACTTTTTTCTCCAATTGAATTCAGGCATGCTGCCTTAGAGTAAATAAAACTACTTCATAAGGGCAACTATTACCGATATAATTCATAATGCTACAGTCAAATTTTTTTTTGGGTACGGGCCCCATAGTACATTACCCATTATCCTTTGTAAATGTTTCAATTGTAATAGAATTTATTTATTGTTATGATTAGGGAATGCAATCTCGATCTCGCGAGATCTCGGTCTTTTTTAGCGAGATTAATCTCGGCCGAAAAAATGACCGAGATCTCGCAAAAACGAGATCTCGTTCTTTTTTTCTGCGAATCGCGAGTCACGAGTTTAACAAGATGGTGTGCTAAGATTGTGTTTAAATCAGTGTTTAATTCAAAATTGTCGTTGTCACCCTATTTATGTAATATACAAAATAGCATAGAAATAAAAAAAAAAACTGGCTCTTGGATATTAAGATTTTTTTTTATTAATTCTCGTTGTTTTACCTATTAATATGTTATAAAAAAAAAAACTATTTTATTACTAAAAACATTTTCGTTGGATATTAGCAAAAAGGCCAATACATACGTACACAAGTGGGTACATCACAGTTTACCTACTGTTTAAAAGTTTATAAAAATATAGACAGAATGTTCAAATAATGTTTGGTTGATGCATTAAATTGAAATGAAAAATTTCGTGAAAATGTTGACCTTATAATACAGTTTTTATACCTATACTTTTCGTAATTTATTAGACTATTCTAATTAATTGCAAAAAAACACACAAAATTGCTAATCTCGCGTATTGTAATGCACAATCTCGCGAGATCTCGCTGAGCCCCAATCTTTGCATTCCTAGTTATGATTAGGTAGTGGAATAATGACTATTTTTTAAAAGCATCTTTTTGTTCAGGAAAGTTAAAAAGTAATTATTTTATATAATTAGGAAATGTATTAATAAGAAAGTTATGAAATACATAAAGTGGAACCCACAATCCTGGATAAAAATATCTAATAATGTAAAGAAAATAGCTATTTTATTTTATAGACTAGTTTTAATTAGATGTTTGAAACTTACTCTCTTCTTTTTGTTTCTGTCATTTCTTTAGCAGGCAGATGTCGTCCATCGAACACTAAAATTGGTTTAATATTCCTTGAGAGCAGCATTGTCACATATTTTAAGCAGTATTTAATATGTCTGTAAAAAAACATAAGTATTTCGTTGCAAGTGAGACACATATTGAAGTAAAACTTATTAGGTGTCATAATATTTTTAAAACTTACATATCAGTATCTTCTCCACGAACTAACTTATCAGCGCAAGCAAAAGCGCCTTTATGAAGCCAGCAATAAGTATCTATTGCAACTGTGGACCCACTAAATTCACTAACATTGGCCTTTCTTGAAGCTTTCTCAAGAAAAGGTATTAGACCTGTAATACCCATCTTTTATTTGTTAAATTGTGTCACCTCATAATTCTTAAGACTCGTTTTTAACTTTTTAATACTTAATAAACTACATCTATGGGACTAATTATTCATGATTAACTGATCAAAATCATCTGAGAAATCAGAGGGTTCATCACAAAAACAAATGAGTTAAACGTCAAAATATCAATATTCCCGCCATGCGCTGTTAGATGTGACAGATTTCTAACGTTCAAAAATGAATTTAACAAAACAGACGTTTCAATATCTACAAAGATATCTATCTAGATATTATCTACATTATTTTTTAGATAATAGATAGATATTTAGATATGTATCTAATCATTAAATAAATACATTTTAACATGTAGTTGATCTATTGGAGATTATTTGTTTTGTCACAAATTGCCTAGTGCTTACGACAGTGACTCAAGTCGCCAGCGATACAGCGACAGCGATACAGTCGCTGCTAATCTGAAATATCACTGGCGACTAACGACTTTGACCAATATTATTTCATAGTATTTTTTAGCTTTATTAAACGTTAAATACCAATCTTATAAAATATGCAGTTAAAAGTTCCTACAATAAAAGTCGGTGCAGGAGCCGGTTATGCATCAGAAATTAAAGTAGTTATTTTCAGCATTAAAGACCCTAAATAGTTATCGAAGAAATTATTGTTTAATTGCCTTTTAAGTGACATGCCACTAACCTTTATCTAACATTTAATTTACTTTAATACTGATATTGATCGGAATTATTGCGAATTGTGTTAACCAACAAAATGTTTTTAATGAATTACTTATAAAATTTTAAAGAGCATAAATCAGAGGAGTTTTAAAAGTGTCTGAACGACTTGAACTGTTTTATTTTTAATAAAAAAATACTTTTGAAATTCTCATCAACTTTGACACTAATCCTATTGGCTACATTCAAAGCAATTTTATTAATGTTTCTTCCTTAATTTAATATCAGTGAATAGGTGGTACGGAAAACTTACTTATCAGAGTAACGAGTCATTAAAAAATAAAACAATATCAGCATTCATTTTTGTATTATTAGCGTTTTAAGACGGAAAAGTGGAGTTTTCCTAACAAAGTACAAAATCGCGATTTTCTCGAAAACTGTAAAACTTGGTACTAAGGTAAATGACGTTAAATTGAATCTAAATTATCTCTTCTATCACGTCCTCAAAAGTTTGCATCGACCCGCCTTGCATCCTGTATATAGTTACCTTACAATGTGGACGCATGATATTTAAGTTGCCGATTATTCGCTGTCGTGAGGACTAAGCTTTAGTTTCTAAATTTATTTATGTCTATACAAAATTCGAAAATGTGGGTAGACGTTTTTTTTTATTCTCAATAATGTGATCACACTAGCTCCATACTTTCACATCTTTATTTTCAACTATAAATATAAAGTTCGGTTAAATTGTAAGCCAAAATAAGCATTTAATGTTTCAAATAACTTAAAATGATATTAACTCCTCGTCTTCTGTCGTCGGCTGCTGCAGTATTTTTAACGTGTGCTGTGTCTGCGGCTGCATTTTATTATAAGAGCAGAAACGTTGAAATAAACGAAGTGATGGTGTTTTGCAAGTTACAATTCAATGCTTACAATTACTTCGACAAGTTGGTCAGTTTCATTGAAAGTGCAAAACACAGCGTAAACGTTTGCATGCCTGGCATACATAATCCCGCAATACAAGCGCGTTTGGTTAATTTAATTAAGTCGAAAAACATAAAAATTCGCATCGTTATAGATCGATCAGGATACAACGAATCGACTGAATTTTTCATCAAGGAACTGATAGAAGCCGGTATGTTTCTATTTATTTTTTGCTGTATTAATTATGAAATCATTTTAATTATAATTTTGATTAATTAATTTGTCACATAGATATATACTTTCCTTTCTTTTCTTAATTATTAACATTTTTTTGACATAATATCTATTTATTATTCTGTGTATTTCAGGAGCTGAAATAAAATGCAAAGTAAATCAATCATCATCATTCACAATGCAGCACAAATTCTGCCTCGTCGATGACAATATTCTGATGACCGGAACGCTAAATTGGGGGAACGACCGATCCTTCGACCATTGGAACTATGTGTACATCACAAGCAAACAACAACTGGTTGAACCAGTAAAGAATGAGTTTTATCATATGTGGTACAGCGCTTGTGATGTTCAATCAATGTTTGACATTTACTGTGACAGTGATACGGAAACGATCGAAATCCGTAATCCCAATGAAATGTCACTGTCAGATGAAAGTGGTAAGAGTGATCATGGTCATAATGAAACCGATAGTGTGAACACCCCTTTAGCTAATCAAATGACAACCGAAAAATTTAATTCCTTCTCAACCAATGAGCTATGTTTAGAAGTATAAATTCTTAATTAATATATATCAAATATTAATTTACAATGTACTAGTTTAAAAAAGTTATCCTAAATAAATTAATTTATATTATATTCATCAGCCAGGTGAAAACAGTTAATGTCCTTATTAAAATTTTATAATTTATTTATGTTAATTGAAAAATTTTAAATATTTTATTATAAAGACTTCTTATGAATTTTAATATTGTTATATGAATTGTTTAATCATCAATCCCATTCAGTTCCAAATTTCTTATAAACACTATTCATTTCAATTTTTTCTGGTCCTATATTTCCAATTTTTATTTCAGTAATACTACAAACACTTTTTCATTTAAAAGTGTTTTTTTATACTATGTATTTTCATAAATGTATTTCAATATCTGTTTACTATCTTGTTTGTGCACAATTGTTTGTTTCTTTTCTTTATTCAAATTTGTATACAATTTCTTTTTTTTTTTTCAATAAAACGAATGCTTTCAATTAATGTTTCTTTATTTATCCTTAAGTGTAATTACTAAATAACATTAAAATTATAAATCAAGAAGTACGTAAAAGTTTATTATAAATGTATAAACCTTATTTTTTTTTTCAATATTATTGTGATTTTAATACACGTAAAATCTTGACAATTGAATTCCAAAACCTGAATTTTGCCTGTAAAAATACTTCAGAAAAATAAAAAATGGCAAAGTATTAAATAAAACCAGGCATAATTTTTACTTATTTATAAATAAAACTTATTACTAATCCAGTTATTGGCACATCAGTACCCAAGTTATATCAATTACAATATCATTTTTAAGTATAATTCTATTTAATATCTTCTGCTAAATCATTCCCCACCTCTTATAGCTTTATATTTAGCAATTTCATTAGGGAATGTCTTGGAGAGTTCAGAAAGTAGGTGGCTTTTGAATCTTTTGTATGAATCAATCTTTCCTTTCACCTCTTCATTCTTCGCTAGGGCTTTGTCTATGCAATCTTTTGTGTAGAGTTGAGGATTGCGTCCCTGATCAATATAGCTGAAAGAAAATTGTTTAGAATAGTTTAAACCAAAAATGCTCACAGATATTTATGTTTTAGAAAAGTTATAGTAATAAAAGTTCACAGATTTATCATACAGAAATTAGACATATTTAGTTAAATTAGTTAGTTAAATCAGACAATTTAGGTTATATACAAAGATAGAAATAAATTCTGGTATTTCTAAGTTTTTGATATGAAAAGCAAGTTTGCTTTTAAAAATCCATCTCCTCAAAAAATATGTGTTGTCATAATTATGTTAACATTTGTGCTGCAACCTCTCCAGTAGATGTACAGAGTAGATGTGATCATGGATTCAGGCTAAGCGCTCTCCTATACTATTCCAGTTTTGATTCAGTGTGGCCACTGTGAGTTTGACTACAAAATCAATGGGACTTAACTTGTTTATGAGATGTTAAAATGAGTATTAAAAGTATAGAACTTACTCAAATACTTCTGTAGGAACCAGAATATCATGTACTTGTGCTTTTAACTTGTCAACTTCCTGGAGACCAGTTACCAAAGATTGGCTGAAAAAAGAAATACAATTTCAGAAAAAAAATAAATGTTTGGAAAACACATATTTATAAACTACAATTATTTAAGAGTAACTTAACTTTATTCTATTCTTTGAGTAAACATTTATATACATATAAATATTTACTCAAAGAATATATTCTATTCTTATATTATTCTTTGAGTAAACATTTATATACATATAAATATTTACTCAAAGAATAGAATAAATATAATACAATAAATCCAATTCAATAATAATTTCTCAAGTATAATTTTATTGTGAAATTTTATTTATCTGTAACATTTATTGTATTAAATCAACTATATTTTAGGAAAATCATCACATGTAATACTTTTGACTCTCAATCAAATAATAAAACATTGTTATACGTCTGGTCTGACTTTTTTTATGTTTTGGATTTTAATAAAAGCATTATCCAATGTAATAGTTGTTTTAGCACAAGTTTAATTGTATTTATGGAAAGATAGTGACTTCCTTTTTCGAAATATAACTTTAATATTTTTCAATGTTTATTTTCATGTTTTATAAAGTATACTTACATTTTCTGATTTAGAACGCTCTGCCCCTGTGGTTGAAAATCACTAACGATGATACGAATCTGCCTCACATTTTCGATGAACATCTCAAGTTGGGTCTCGAGATTCTCCAATGAAGTAGACATTGTTTTATTAAGTTTTCTTTAAATACCAAATACAAATCGCAATGAACAATCTCACAATCTGTTCAAAATACACAAAAATTAGGAAAATTATTGACGTATTCGATATTGTTGATTGAAAAATGATTTGTGATTGTGAAAGATGCGTGTAATGTTACCAGTTTATGACTTTTATATAAAATAATAGATAGATATATCTGGATACAAAAGTTATTTGAAATTATTTACTTTCAAAATATAAAGAAATGTAACCCATTTATACATTGAAAACATTATATCTACCTACCTATATCAGAATAAATATCTAATTATTCCTATGTATGTATCTATTCATTATTAGATTCACTTCTATCGTCTTGCTTGATTGTTTCTAGATATAACTCAATGTCATTGAAATGTCAGTTAGTCAATTACGCGATATTTATTTATAAAATGCTTGTCAGTTCATTGCTTCTTGAGCGAAATATTGAATTAAAATGGTCAATTTAATTAACAATATTGAATCCAAAGTGACTTTATCTCAAAGTGCAATAGCCGGTGGCATCGCCGGTGCAGTAACAAGAGCAATAGCCCAGCCACTCGACGTCCTCAAGATCAGGTTTCAGCTGCAACTTGAACCAATTAAAAAAGGGTCAAAATATAGCTCAATTTTGCAGGCTGTATACTCTATTGTAAAAGAAGAAGGTGTATCGGCTCTATGGAGTGGTCATATACCGGCGCAACTACTATCTGTAACGTTTGGTACTATCCAGTTTTCGACGTATGAAAAACTTACCGAAGTCTGCAACCAAGCCAATCCGCAGTTCTATACCACACATAAACATTTAATAAATTTTTCCAACGGCGGTATAGCGGCATCAGTGGCTACAGTTTTATCATTTCCTTTCGACACTGTGCGAACGAGATTAATAGCTGAAGAAAAAACGAATAAAGCATATCGTGGTTTTACAAACGCTTTAAGTGTTATTATACGTAATGAGGGACCTAGTGCATTATATAAAGGTATCGTTCCAACGTTAGCACAAATTGCACCACATGCGGGTATTCAATTTTTTGTATACAAACTGTTTACTGAGAGTATATTTAATAAAATAAGTTTCTTTCAAAGAGGGACGAATGTCAGTTCAGTGGTTGAATCATCTATCATTGCTAATTTGTTAGCCGGAGGAATTGCAGGTGTTGTCTCCAAGACAGCGATATATCCTTTTGATGTTATCAAGAAGAGGCTTCAAATACAAGGTTTTCAAGAACATAGAAAGTTATTTGGTAGACAAATGTATTGCAATGGAACTGTGCATTGTGTTAGACTGACTATCTCGGAAGAGGGTTTTCTAGCACTGTATAAAGGATATGTTCCTAGCTTATTGAAGGCTGTGATAGTTTCTGCTTTACATTTTGCCGTGTATGATGAAATAAAGCATTTTATTTTAAAGAATACTAATCTGAACAAATAGGTATGTTAAAATGTTATTATTTATTTTTAGGCTAGATAATGGTAATTGTTATTAAGTATATGAAATCTTTTTATAAAATTACCAAAAGATTAAATCATTTGAGTGTAATATTTATTTATATATTAATTAGAAAACAAAAAGATCTTATAGATAATGTGAATCTGAATAAACTTATAAAGTTATTATTTTTTCTTGTTTATTTTTATTGCCCTTTAGATTTTAAATATAATTTTTTTATTATCCCAGCCAGTAGGGGGGGGTGAGCGAGGTAGGGCAACCGCCCGGGGTGCCAAATTATTGAGGGCCCCGAGGGCTAACTTAGGGGCGGTGAAATTGTAAGGAAATTTTTTTTGAAGCTGAAGTGGTAGTTTCAAGATAGGTTACGGAAGGTGACGACCGGGGTGGTAGTGACCCAAACGCCGGCACTGACAGTTGCATACATAAATGTTTGGAATGAAGTTACTTAAAAAATTATAAATTTAATTTTTTTTAAGAAATTTTATAAATTTAAAAAGTAATTTGTTTGACATATATTAAAAGTCTTCATATTTAAATAAAATTATAGTTTTAAAGAACCAGGGTACAAAAAAAAGAATAATGACGTTTTTTCTATGACATAGGTATGTCTTATCAAGAGATAAAATACTTTCTAGAATAACTAAAATAAATGCAGAAAAACTGTTAAAGAAAATTAATCTTTAATTTGATATAAGAGTTGTAAGTTTTAACTATATTTATTACACATATTTAAAATATGAACACATTTCGAAAATAATACTTCAAAAAACCGTTAACTTTTCTCGCTTTTCTCGCTCTTTCTTAAAAATCTCTGCTGATGCTATTTTTATTTAGACTATGACGAAAATTGTGCAATCCTAGAGATTAATTTTTATGGTATGAACACCTTAACAAATATGCAATCAGACTATCATTAAGAAGATTATGCTGTTGTTAAAAAGAAGATTAAGAAAATAGAAAAATTCTTAGAAATATTTTTTTTATATTTTTTAATGACATTCTTAATTTTGCCTTTTGGTCAATTTATGTTTAGGTGTAACATTATAAGTTTCACTGTTATCGTTTACTATTAATTCATGATATGTGAATATAACACCATCTTATTTAATTACTCAAATGCAAAAAAAAAAACTTTCCAAATGATTACATTATTTACAATTTATTTAATATTTAAAAACAATGTTATATTTTCTTATATCTATACTTACTCTACATTTTATTTGATTAACCATAAGATATAACATAACCCATATTCCTCATTAAAGTATCTTTGATAGCTGGTTGTAACTCCTTCTTCATGTATGTTGTCAGAAGAGTCCTTATTCCTTTAGTAAATATATCCTCCATTTCGCGTGAGATGTCTTCTACTTCGTCCAAATCATCCTCAGGTCTAAAAAGCTTACTCCTTTCATAATTAACTCTATTATTACTTGCCTCATACACAATATCCCAATTATTAGATCTGTCGTCAAAATTTTTCTCTTCAGCCAAAGGTGTATCTAAAAGAGGTTCGAATGTAAACTCGTCAGATCTTTTTCTGCGTTTCAAAGGAAGGTTGTCCTTGTTCTTTATAGAGTTCCTATTTATATACTTTTCGCAGCCATACGCGTAGACGCTTATGAAACCAGGTTCAACAAACTCAGAATCAGTTTTGACGTTAAATTTACCAGGTTGTTGGTTTAAGGGTCTTGTATGGAATCCGATTCCTGCTTTTCTCAGTCTTAGTATCATGTTACAACCTCTTGCACCTCGAACATTGGGATATTCGGGATACTGGTCATACGAAGGATCAGCATAATTCCTTCTTAATCGTCGACTCGGTGGGATCGTTCGATCGAGTTCGTTAGCTTCGTATAAGTCCACGTTTCCGCTAATTGTTAGGTCATGAAAGAGAAGCATTGTATCTAGCGAGATATTTCTTGGATCGAAGTAACATTTTTCAACTCGAACCCAGTTACTGTTTTGTGGCAAGCGCACGCGCATCCTCGTGACGTACATATCAATTGGAGCACTCCTCATCGTTTGGTGCAAACTGTATCCATTCAGATCGATACTTTGACTCTGGAAAAGTAGTAGAAAGGTAAAATTAGTTTGTAACTGAGAGTAACAAAAAAATGTCGAATGTTTCGAGTTTTGTTGGGTTGTCAAGTTTCAATTTAATGTTATCATAATAATAAGGACCTAAGAGTAGATATTTCTAATGACCATGGATGAAATGCTTATTTATTTAGAACTGGAAAAGCATTCCGCATTTAATACTTAAACTAGTTACGTGTGGTGTATCCAAATTCTTTGGCTGGTTTCTTTTTCTTCTCTTCAACTGGTCTAGGGCTGTTTCCAATCGCGCTGAGCATCTTTCTCCGCTAATTGGTACAGATGTTAGCGGGGGAAGGCTTGAACCTAAGGGTCTATCATATCGCTTCATGTCGTATAGTGGCAGGAATCTTGAACCTTAAAACAAGGAAGAAATATAAACAAAAGTGCATTTTTCAGTATTACCATTACCATTGTCGTCGTTAGGAGATTGACCAAATATAATCTTGATCATTAATTGATTTCATCATGCTTATAAGCTAATAATAACATGAACGTTTGGGCCATTTAAAATTTCCATACCAGTAAGTTTAAATTAAAATATTTTTTATAAGCAGGCTCGCCTTCGCCCAAGTTGTCCAAGTTGACGAAAATTTTACGATAAACTATTTTGTCGTTTTTCCAGAAAAATGTATTATAATTCCATACAATTAGATACTGCAGGTAATTTTATAAATTACATGAACTGATAAGAGGAATAAAAAGGAAAGTTTAGTCGCAATAATTTTCCATAGCTCTCCGCCATTTCACTTCCATTGTCTCGTGTTCAGAACCGTGAAATTGTGAATTTAACGTAACATATTCCAGTACTAAATTATGCATTTAAAGTACGTATTATAGTATATTAGTAAACCCTTTTTTAATTTAGAGATACTAATATTATAAGGATGAAAGATTTGATTGTTTGTTTGATCGTTTGACCCCGAAACTACTTGAGCTATTTGAAAAATTCTTTCACTATTGGGAAGCTACACCATCTCCAGTGAACATAGGCATGGGCGTAGCCAGGATTTGCTTTAGATTTTTAAAATCACTGTAAATAAAAAACAATTTATTGAAAAGTGCAAATTACAACATAAATATGAGTTTTTTATACTCAATTTTGTTGTTTTTTGCCAGGGCCTGCACGTGTATAAGAATTTCGAAATAGATGAAAAATTTTATGAGTCTTTTAAAATTTTCATTACTGAATCTGGTATCCAGGGGGTATGGGCAAGTGCCCAACCCTGCCCCACCGTGGCTACGCCCATGAACATACTTAGGCTATATAAAATTTTTAAAATGTTATGAATACCCGAGAGAAGCCGGAGCGGTCTGCTAGTATCACAATAAACGAATTGATACGTAGGTACGTACGTAGGTAGGTGCACAAGAAAATATATTGTTAAAATGTAAAATCATGAGAATCTAGCGTATAATTTGGGCGTAGCGTATAATGAAAGCGTGTGAAAAATGTTAATTACCTACTGAAATAGTGGATATTTTTAAACTTATTTTAACTCTTATGTAACTAGGTACCTACACGTAAATGTAATTGATAGTACAGTTGATAGTTAATGTTTTTCTTAAATATTTATGACAGGTTTCTAAACAATATTAAAAGTAGATACCTAAGTATTATTAGCCTGTAAATGTTCTGCTACTGTTTCTATTGTATAACAGCACATTTTACCCTACATAGCATATTCCCTTTCTAGTCACTTGTATGATTCCTGGCGATATTTTCCTTCACCCTCTTCATGGAATTTTAAAAATTGTTGATTCGGATTTTATATCCGACTAGTAACGGAACAGATATATAGATATTATCACTTGCATCTTTTCATTTAACAGCGAAAAAGTGGCAAATTGAAAACAAGATTATTCTCCAAGTATGCAAAATATAAAACTATGTGTTGCGAATAAATCTATCTTCTATTTAGATATTTTCATCTTTTAATCAAGTACTTACTTTTTTCGGATTCCGATCCAGGCAACTCATTATCACTAGCCGAAGCCGTTTTCGCGAACAACATAAACATC
>DVXP01001857.1:0-13923 GCA_018235645.1 Junonia grisea | reverse complement strand
CCATGGTTATATAAACTTTCATGTAACGTTTTTATTTCAATAAATATTTACAAAATTATAGTTACATCACAAACTGTAAAGGTTACTTAACAGTTTAAATAAATACAATAAATATTGTAGCATTACCCTTATTTTCTTATTTTTAGGTCCCTTTTTTAGGTCCCTTATTTTCTTGTTTCTGTTAGCTGGAATTTTAAGTTGAGGTCCTGTTTTTAATATTTAATGAATTCGTGTATCATACTACGTTATGCTTACGGAATAAAAGCGATGATAGCGTTTATACTTTTCTAGATATCGAGGTATTCCACATTACCTGCAGTATCTCAAAAATGCTGACTTTCCTCTACTTATTTATGAAAATTACTCTATATCTATTATAATCATAATATTTTGATGTTTATAAAAACTACATTTCTTCGGACTATGTTGCTAACATAATTGCATTACTTTTCCCTTTATTGAGTTGTTTTATTCATAAAAAATGTTAAAATATTATGTATATTAACAAAAAATTAATTATTTAACATTTTGTAAACTTAACGTATCGGTACCTAAATACCTACATATTTATTTGTCGAAGATTTAATAAAAATTACGTTCGTTATGAGTTATTAAACTATAAACGTTTTATATTTCCATTATTATAACGAGACATATTTTCTCATGCCTTGAGTAAAGTATTATTAGATATTATATTGTATTCTACATTTTTAAGAGATAATATACTTGCTGAGCAGTGGGTAAAAATTCCAAAGAATTGTTATGGTATATCATTAAAACCTAAACGTAGAACTTAAACTTGTTCAGCTCATTTTTCGGAACATGATAAATATGTAACTAAGGGTGGACGACATAAACTAAAAAAAAGAGCTGTACTAAGGTAATTATAAAAAATCAATAGGTATATTTTTCATCACCACATGAGAATTATAATTTTTATTTTTGGATGATATTGTAGGGATCACCACACATTTATACAAGGTGTTCACAAGTCATGTGTTAGATATTTTACGTGCATGATCGGAATCGATATTTGAGTCTAAAAAACTACTCACCTGACCTGGTGGATTTAAAAAAGTGGCTTCGTATCTGAATAAAAGGTTTTCGTTTTTTGCATAACTTTACTTCTTTACTACGACGCATCCTGTATAAAAAATGTACTGCACTTGAACTGCACGTAGCCTCAAAAATTGGCGCATCTTATGGAAATTCTAAAATGGTAAAAAAGACAACACATTGAATTGCTGAAAAAAATGTTATTTCTATTTATGTACAGCAGGTACCAATTTAAAGGTGATTTACCTAAGTTAGAATTTCGAAATTTCATGTCGCTTACGTGTTTTAGTTTCACTCGAAAATAAAACAAGTAGGAACAAAAAATAATCAAAATCCGATGAGCAGTTTTTTCGTGACAGAGCAACAATGTTCCAAAAAGCAGCTTGGAATAAATAACAATTAAAAAAAAAACACTTTTATTAACAGTAATTATTATTTTACAATAATTACTTGTGCCTGGGTGATTAACGTATAAAACAATAATGCAGAAATTGTTAATTTTATAAGTACTTTTAATTTTGAGTAGTAATGACTCCAGTAGTCACAGCCAGATAGCTAATAAAAAAGTAGTAAGCATCCTAAACAAAATGGCACTTTCATTTAGCTGTCTTGTAATAAATTCTTACAATTAACAAGAGGAAAAAGCTCCTTTTCTTGAAAGCATTGAGAGTTAATTAAAGTATTCACTTAATTTATACTGAAACAGTAAACAACATAAATAAACGTTTTAATTCGGTTCATTGCTATGTCCTTTGTTACATTTTTACTAATTTGTTAAAAATCCCTTTTTTTGTAATAAAAAAAGGACTCCAAATTCTAATTTCGAAAACGTAATCAACATTTTTTTTAAATAATTTAAAACGATTGTTCGTAAAATAAAATAATTATATCTAGTTATCTAGTTTGAATTTGGAATGCGAATAACATAAATATTTATCTACCCACAAAACGCTTACACAATGTACAACACAGGGATTTTTGTTTTTGGCAGTAAGATATTCGAAGTGCCGCGCCGAGACGCCATTTCTTGCTTGCCTCTTGAGATTTCGTGGAGAATATTCTCGTAAGTTTCATTCCATGTATAATTTAGAAACACTTTAGTATGTATATAAAGTAATCCGATTAGTCGAGCGTGCGAGCGGTATTTTTTATTTACATTAAAGTAGGGTAGTTGGATATATGTAAGAACGTTTTAGTTTTTTACGAGGTTGTTGTGAATAATAATGTTTTGTTTATGTCAGTCTTGTATGTATACCGGTAACGTTACAAATAATTATTTGTTACCTACACTTTGCACTTCTATACCAATTTGGTACACTTTGCACTTCTATACCAAGTGTGTTTATATTTTTTGAATTTTTATGCTGAAATAGAAAGAAACAATAGGTTCAAATAATAAAAATACTATATAACATTATAACAATGTTCGAATTTTATAAATTATATTTTGACACAACTTTGTATACGTATGTTAGTTATGCTGAAGCATTTTTTTATTTTCCTTATTTGTTTAGATATTTAGACAAGGCGTCCCTTCGTAATGCGAGTCACGCCTTCAAAACATGGAAAAGGATTATTATAGCTAACAAAAAGCTAAGAAGCCGCATTAACCAGTTTGAACTAGTATTTAAGTTGGGTTCAGAGAAAATGGTTAACTTCCACAGACGTAACAAAAAGTTACTGAAGAAATTGACAGCGAAAAACTATTTGCCCGTTGGAAAAAGCGTAGGTGAGTAAGTAAGGTTACATTGTTTGTGATTTACGGTCATTTTTTTAACCTCTGTAAGAAGTTTAAACAGAATATTTAGTACACTTAGACAATTAAATAGTAACACTTTATATTTACACGTTACACTAAATCAATAAAAAATAGCAAAATCATCCGTTCTCGTTATATTAATAAAACTACTGCAGGAGTTTACGATTTTGAATTGTAATAATTTAATTACTAAATACCTAGTAAGCTTTCATGTAAACATCTAACATGATTTAAAAATTTAATGTGACACCTTGATACAACTTTATTAAAAATGTATTTTTGAAAAAAAAAAAAACTACTCAATAAGTTGATGTTTAAATAATAACGGTAACTATAACGGACAGACGGTAAAGTTACGTCGTAGACACAAATATCATAGTGGACTAGTTAAAATGTGTAATAGATATACCTATTTTTATTGAAATCTAAAATGTAAAAAGGTTTTTAAGTGATATTAAAATGTTTTAAAATTTTGTTACAGTGGAATCCACCGAGAAAACTGTCAGCAAGTCAAAAAGAGGAGGCGAAGATTTAATTATATGTACCAAACGATACAAACTTTTTTGACTTGAGAAAATTGCGTACATTCTTTGAGAACATATCAAGAAAGTGTAAGTGTTAAGACAATAAATATTAAACAATAAATATACTTTTAATTTTTATTTTTCATGAAAAGGTAAGCGGTTTGCATCAAGCGAGATATTTCTAAACGACCTATTCCGAAAAACGCTTTAACTTTCTGAGAAAGCCTTAGTTTTAAATAATTTTTAAAGACAAAAGTCCCTCATTTGAGCAGAACACAAATCAACCGACCAAAATAACAAAGTTAAATGCATTACTAATACCAGCAAACCGCAGAACAGGAACAAAGCTTACGGCAATGTAACGTCACATTACCAGCGAGTAAATTGTATAGCATTTCATGTGTGAACCATGATATATGAACGCCACGCGGCGCTACGCATATCGCGTGGAAACTGAAATGTCCGCACTAACGCGCTGCGGTTTTATTGTTCGCGAAATCTTTTTTTTTTACTTTTTTCTTTTTTTTTTGCGGTTTGGATTCTGAGTTTGGTTTTTGGTTGGATGTGAGTGTGAATGATTGGATCGTGGACTTTGTTTTTGATTGATTTTTTAAAAAGAACCTAGAAATCTAAGGGTATGGATGCTAGAAAATCCCAAGCAACAAATATATAATTATGATTTAGGTATTACATCAATAACACCGATAACTAAAATTTCTAATTTTATTTAATAGTCGTAAATTATATTTGCTGATTTCCTTTGATATTACTTTACTCCTTGTCTTCTACAATTAATTAATTATTTTATCACAACTCTTGTTCATTTTGCAATGTTGATAATATTTTATCAACTCCAAACCGAATATTTGAAAGCCACTCATTATTAATATTACATAATACAATATTAGATACCTACGAGTACATATAACAAAACCGTGGTTGAATTGAATTATTTGAATAAATTAGGTACATTCTTATATAATTTTAAAATGTAATTGCATTAAGCAGCATGCTGCAATTTTTATTTTCACTAATGAAAATAACGTTATCAATTAAATTGTTTTTATGCACATTGAAGATCTAGTGATAAAACAGTTTATTTTAGGCATTTTTATATTAATTAATTTAGTTATAAACATTCACATATATGCAATTTGTATATTTACTATCACGTTATAAAATGTACGTTAATTAAAAGGAGTTACATGCCTCTTGTAGTCTAGTAACATTTGAAAGGAATTTCATTTGTAGTTGAAGTGCTGAGTTTAGGATACTAGATGCATTTGTATGTGTACTATTTGAGAGCCAATTACTGCGAATTAAATTCCGGAACCATTGAAAATTATATAAAGATTTAATAAATACATTAACTATTGAAAGGTTTATTATTCTGGATGCTGATAAACTATATTTATGTACAAACGCCTGTATTTAACATAGGTACTATTCTAAAGCAATATCTACATTAAGGAAGCCACGAACAAAAACTATTATTCTCTCCTCGTGTATACGAGACACAATAAAAAATTCTACGTATTGCCTTTTACCATCCATAAATAGATGTCTTCTAAAAGGTCCTCAGGGAACTTTATAATTGCTTTTTTATAGTTCGTTGTTCCTTTACTAAGAAAAGACCCTTTTCTTGTGAAAAATAAGCCCTTTTCCTTTCCTTTCCCGTATAAAAGCGAGTGTTTCTCAGAATTTGATCCTAATTAGCAGCACTATTAGATAGTGGAACGTTAAAGTTTCTTTAAAAAACAATGGGTTTAATTTTAAGCTACAAAAGGAAAATTAAAGAATCATTTACGGAAGCAACTTTAGGCATCAAAATAAAAATTGGCATTTACGTTCACACATAGTTACTTTACACTCACACATAGTTACTTATACAGATGTTTTAGATATAACGAATCAGCTTTTAACATTGCAATATACAGCTAATTACCGTATTCAAAAGCCTTTACTAACTAAATACTGCCTAAAAAAATAAATTAATTAAGAATTTTAAATATTATCCATGGAGGCATTTTAAGCGATCTTATAACGTTTATCCGAGATAAAACCTCTCCTCGAAGAATTCAGGTCAAGTTCCATCTATCAAAATCCTTTCTGAGGCTCATCTCCAAGTTTCAAGATGGCGTCAAATTGACACATCCGGCGGTGTCTTTGTCGCCTTCACCGGAAGTGCACTTACTTTCTGATATCCACTCCGAATATCCTTCCTGTGACTGTCTTTTCTTTACTCTTATATTTTAGATTCTGTTACTTTTTGGCTATATAGAGTGTTACTTGAGACATGAGGCGTGTTTGAAAAAAATGTGTGTCAATTTATAAGATGTGTAATATCTACTTATGTCATCGAAGACATGGCTGTACGGTGAAATACCTTTGCCTTTTCCCCTAGGGAAAGAATACAGCGGAAAAAAAAATCTACTTATGTCAACATTTTTAAAACATATGCGTAATATAAGTAGTTAAACAAACATATATTCACTTTTATCGCAATAAGGAACAAATTGTCGCAAGAAAATATTATCGTAGAACAATTCTAAGCAAATTGTCTTTTTCCTTGATTTATAGACGCCTTTTGTGTTACGGCGCATATGGCGCGAAAACTGAAAAATTGCTGGACAGATAAACAATGATAACATGGCGGAATATTTTGATGTGAAAACCTTTTTACACGACTCGGATACGAATATTTCTTTTTAAGGTGGAAATAGTTTTATGTTATTTTATATTTGAAGTAAGTAGAGACAATATTATTTACTTGATTTTAAGTTTATGGAAAATTATAATGCAAATATATTAAAGTTAAGAACAAAAACCTTATTTAGACTCCATTATTTTTGTTTTGTAAAAATAACAACAGTATTGAGTACCTACCTATTGAGTCTACAAAAAAACACAATATGAGGTAGGTTCCGATTTTATACTTATCTACACATATTTAGGTACACATCACGAATACAATTTAGGTATAAAGAGATGAAGCTAGAAAGCTATGAAATGAAGTTTTGGTAATAATACAATCATTTAAGAATCGACATTTTTGATAATTTTATTTATTTTTCAAAAGTTTTATTTTTAATCGTACTAAATGTACCACAAGTCCACAACGTCTTGACTTTTATCGCAAACTATTTCTTTCGCGGGTGAAATTTTCTCTAAGCATCCGAAACAGTCAGGATACAAACATTTTTCGTTATTCGAACAACGTGGAAGCCAGTAGGGCTATTCCGACCAAAAATCTCTCACTCAAGCGAACTTTATACACTTCACTCACACGATTGTACATGTAACGTCACACGATATGATGCGGCACCGGGTCGTACTAAAGTATTTGTCATTTTTGGTGTAAAATATATGCATTGGATAATCTGTAGCAAGTTTTTAACCATTAAAATTGGACAGACTAATTGAGCGAAATGACTAAATACTCTCGAGTGAGTCTCGATTTTGGGTCGGAATAGCCTTCAGATTTCTATTGAAATCGGCGGCCGACCGCAAATACCTTGCTCCACTCCGTTACTCGAATCACAATGTACAGAAGTTTTAGCGTTGGAAATGTTGAGATCTTTTCCTTCTAGATGTGTAATCCTTGTCTTTGTTATTTCTTTTTGATTGTTTATTATTCATGTTTCGACAACAGCAAAAACGTATTTTTCCTCTTTCTTTCTTGCTTTGTTTATAGGAAAGTTTGTAAACGAAATATTTATTACAATTTGAAGTTACATAAATATTTATGAAATAAAGACTGACTGACAATGAGTTTTGTAGAAAAAAAGTTTCAATTTTGAATAAACTGTTTGATCTTATAACTGAATCTTTATGTGTAAATAGATGAAGTTGTATCTACCTAAGTAATTAAGTACAAAATAACAGCTATGATGATTAGGTGCTTCACTTTCCATAGTTCCCATTAAGATCCCTGTTTTGGAAGCCAGAAAGGTAACATAAATACCCAGACTACTAGACAGTACCTACTACGGACTAGTAGATTATTATTATTTTTTTTATGGGATAGGGCGGCAAACGAGCTGACAGATCTACTGATGGAAAGTGAATGCTTTCATCAATTGACATTAGCAACACCAAAAGAGCTACAAAATGCGTTGCCGGCCATTTAGGGGGTATGGAGGGAGAATGGATGGGGAATTAATGGGGAAGGGGTGGGGAATTGGACCTCCGGTACCCTCACTCACGCTTCGAAACACGACGCGAGCGTCATTTTACGCTGGTTTTCTGTGAGGCCGTGGTACCACTCCGGTCGACCCGGCCCATTCATGCTCTCCCTCGATAAAAATAATGTAGTCTATATCTATACAACATGTAGTAAAGTAAAGTAACGGCTTGTAAATATTCCACTGCTGGGCATACGCCTCTTCTCCTATTAAGGAGAAGGTTAAGGTGTATCTATACATAAGATTGTCTATAGGTATCTATACATTTTTTGATGAACGTAGGTTAAACCCTGAGCGTTAGCGCTTCAGACAACAACGACAGTGATCAGTGCACAAAGTTTTCGTGTAAAGTTAGAGTCATGTAGAAATTAGTAAAATGTCATTTTATAATACCACATTGTTCATGATTTTATTTCACAGCTCATATAACTTTTGATGAAATGTGTGGGAATACCCAAACAGTTATTAACTATTACATAGAACTATTGCTGTACACGAACTATTTCAACAAAGTCAACTTGAATTTGTTAAATAGAATAGTTGTGTAATTTTGAGTATGGCTAAATTTTCCGGAAACTATTAAAATTTATTTGAATCCTGCTCGTTTAAAAATAAAGTATAAATTACTTCTTTTTATAACATACTTATTTATTTTTTTTGTCTGTGATAATTTTTTAATTTTTAATCTACTTCAAAATAGGAAGAGATTCCGGGGAGTTTTTTTGTTATTATTTGAGAAATATGTGCTAAAAGTAACGTTACAGCAGAAGTGATTTATGATAATTATTTAAATTAAAATTGAAATCGTTAATTACAAAGTATTTAATCACGTATTGTTATCAAAATTTTGATAATATTAAACTTTTAATGAGTAACATAATGAACAATAATAATAATTTTCGCCGATATTTGATAATCCTTTGCATATAAAAGTTCGAATTTTTGGAACCCTGACATTCAAATTTCGGGCTTGATTCCGGAAGTACTTTAAAAAAAAAAGTATTTTTTGGAAATTCAATATGAGGTTCTTAGCCCTCATTTCTGTGTTGGTAGCAGCCGTTGTTCTTGTAGAATGTTCCCATACCTTTTTGGGAACAAACGTTCTGAGGGAGAGGGTATACCACCGTAAAGTTAAATATGATTCGTGGTTTTTGAGGAAACGCGTCGAAAATATTACCATCTCGGTCCCAGCTACATATGGCATGAGACGCACCATACAGGTAAATATACCTACATATGTTTTAATATCGTGTCGAGTTTAAAATATTTTGTTACAAGATATATATATATTTTTTTTAAAACAAAATACCTATTAGTTTCTTCTCAAAATAAAAGTGGAATTTCCGCTTTAATGTATAATATATAAATTATTTGTTATAATTGTTGATTTTTCAGTAGGAATTGAAAAATAGAAACCTGAATAAAATATGTAGTTGCTATTAATAGGTTGCTAATAATAGTTGATGTGCTCGATGGCACATTGAGTTAATTAAACAACTTCATTGCCAACCCGCTGCAGACATCCCAACTATGTTGAACGTTTCAATTTTTTTTTTTATGCGAAAGTACCTGTTTCGTACCAAGTTCTATACGGTTGGGTGTAACAAATGTTTCCATTTTTCTTTCTTTTTTTTTTATAATCTACGCCTGTTTCCAGGGTATCCTCGCCTACGACCTGACCCACTCGAAGGCGTCAGCCAACGTGACAGCTGGAGGTCTCGGCTTTCCCTTCGTCACTCTCCGTATGAAGAGTGAGCGTAACCTCGAACTCAACTACGACATCCACGTTTACGTTTAATTGTCAAAATTGAAACGTAAATAAATTGATACGTCGATTAAACTTTGTTTTTTTCTACCTGTGATTTTATACCTTGATGCCATTAATTTACTGAATATCCTTCGTTTTATTATTTTATTATTGATCATGTTATATCGCCCAATTAATTTACAAACTGCCGAAAGTATTGTAAAACTGCCACTTTATTGTTTCAACTGCTTAAGTAAAATTGCCCAAATATTTTTAAAGCGTCCGAAAAAATGGTCTCCATTTAATTTTACTCAGGTAAAGGCTATAGACGAAAAGTCCTTGTTTAACTCTATAAACAGAATTACTTCTACTGGAATTTTACTAATATAATATCATACTAATATAATACAATGCATAGTTTGCATACTCCTGAGTTTTAGCAAGCCTTTGTGGCTTAAGCAAATTATTCTAGTCGGGTATTATGAAAGCGAATATTTCTGTTGTTTCTTTGCTAATAAATTCAATGAAATAATACCAGTTGGAGTGATAAACTTTGACTTTGTAGATTTATATCGGTCTTAAGGCTTAATTTCATTTGATATAATATTTCAAAAACTTTCTTGGCCCTGAAATAAATAAGTTTGTACCTAAGTATTTTAAATTATAAAATTATTTTAACTGCGTTTTAGATGAATTGTATGTGTTTGTTTAAATTGTTATATGTATTTGAAAACTTATTGTAAAGCCATCTTCTTCTACTTCTTCTTCTTCTTCTACTACTGTCTAGTTAGAAGAAGACGGCCTTACAGTAATGGATGGCTTCTATTAAAATGAAACTAAGACCAAATTTAAACATTAACAATACGAATATAAACGATAGCTTAACGGATCTCTCCACCTTCCGAGTAGAATAGGATAAATCTCTCCCATACATCTAAAATGCAAAATAACACGCATCATACATTTTTCAGCGTTTTGAGATACGCGGGGAACGTGATGAATCCGAATGTGCCAGAAACGTGGAAACCAGGCCGAGATAACACGTGAATGATAAACATTTCGTAACTGAAATTAAAATAAACAATAAAAAATTACTCGGAGGAGTATCCTAATACGTTAAATAATAATTATTGTCAAAAGAAAGGAAGAAGTACTGAAGCGCCATTATTTCCTATGGGCCATAGGAAATAATGGCGCTTTAGTAGTTTTGACAATATAAAGTTAGATTTAGAGAAAATACGATTTTTATATTTAATTTTCGTAACAGTCATTTTTACCCACGACGGAACGGAGCCGGTATATGCGTTTAGGGTGAGAGATGTTTGTGTGTTTGTATGTTTGTGTGTTTGTGTGTTTGTATTAGGTTTATCAGGCTTTAATAGTTTTTTTTCTAAATTTGAGGTGGTACGATTCATCCTACGGTACAATTCCTCCGACTTTCCTCTACATACAAAGTCAATGTGATGATTATTTTTGATTTTTATGCGTGAATTTCTCCGGTCACAGAATACGTGAGGAAGGGATCATTCTTCCTTTGTAGCCAACACCAATGGGTCTTATTAAAAGTTGCCAAAGAGGTGGATAATGTGCTGATAAAAAGTAGGTAGCCAATGTGTTATTTTCAAATGCAAGTTTGTTATTACTGTAATTACAATTTAGTCACAATATGTTATAAATGTTGGGTCAAAGAGAAAAGAAAAAAACGACTTGGACACCAATTTTAGAGATGTTGTTACGATAGTTATAGTTTTTAATAAGATATATGAACATAATTCATTGCCATGATTAAAATAAATTATATCTAACTTAACTTATTCTATGTACAATATATACAAAAAAAAAACAATAAAAAATATACGTATAAAAATATATCGAAAAATATATAATCATATAAAATTTAAATAGCCATCGACGACATTAGAATGAGGCAAGGTGTTAATAATATTTATATATATTTGAAATATAGGTATAACTCCAGGAATTAGGCATAATTACAAGCCATTAAAAAAGAATTGTATTAGAATTAGATTTTATAAGACAAGTATTAAAGTAACCATATCGTTACCACGATCGGTAAAACTTTTCGTAACGTTATCGTCACTAAACCGATCGAAACAAAAAAAAAATACCTAAATAATTACTTATGATCAGTTTTATTTAGCAGTTGTAAAAAAAATATTGCATAGTCGATGATACATTTTTAATTGAATAAAAATATTGTTGTTACATTTCAATTATTCAATTAAAAATGTAACAGCCATGTCTAAAACGGTACAAAATGTGAAATAGGTCGTTATAAAACATTTAACAATTCATAGTGTTGTTTGTATTCGTTTACTTTTTTCAGGTTACAATGGAATAATGTTTCAGTATTGAAATGATTAGTAATTAAAATATATACCTACGTAGATATAAGTACCTATGAATTTTTAATGTTGCTAAGAAGGTGAAGTATGTTTTCTTATCATCAATTGACAAACTTTCTTTAAATCGTAACAATGAAAATTAGTAACAATTGGCAACAGGTATTAATTTTAATAAGGAAGCAAGTAATAACTAATGTAATTAGTTAATTAATATATCAAAATAGAATTTTATCATGCTGGTAAATAAAAGATATTGAGAAAGTTGTTCTCCCTGCCCCCTAAATATAAATTCGAAGTAGAAACTTAAGTACCGTACTATACAAAAAGACTAGAAAACTGGGAACAGCAGAGCAAAGTATTTTTTTTCTAATTGAATACGAAATGATATTTTTTCCCTTGTTAGAACATTAAATACATACAGAACTTAGCTTACATACGTGTGACAAGTCCACTACAGACCACGGTCGCTTAGATCGCTTATAAAATCATCATATCAAATATTTCGACATGGCGTGAGTAGACCATCAACTGACTAGACTGCTTCGGTATGGCGAAAGGTGCCGGTTCAAATTCTGCTGTATCACATTTGATTTGATGTTAAAAGTTTAATATTAATTCCCCACATGCGGATGAACATGAAATAATGAATAGACAATGTAAATAAATAAATAAATATATACGGAAAAATCACACAGATTGAGCTAGCCCCAAAGTAAGTTCGAGACTTGTGTTATGGGATACTAATTCAACGATAATAAATACTTATATAGATACACATCCAAGACCCAGGCCAATCAGGAAAAGATCGTTTTCCATCATGATCTGGCCGAGGATCGAACCCGGGGCCTCCACGTCGCAGGCAGGCGTGTTGACCGCTGCACCACGGAAGTTGTCAGTATGTTAAAAGCGGTTTATCGAGCAAGGTTATATAACCTTATATGGCCTATGTAGTACGACTCACAGAAACGAAGTAATAGACATAAGTGAAACCGCGAGGGTTATTTAGTTCTATATTATTTCTTCCGTTAGTAAGTATCAAGAATTTTAAAAAATAATTTCACACATTAAGAAAGTTACTCACTGTTTTGTCCGTTACCACTATTTCCGTTGGCATTGCCTTGCGATCCGGCTACGTCTGTAAATTAATTTTCTTATTAGGTAATATTGATTTATTTAAGTATTTAATATAAAAGTGCTAACCAATTAGACAAAACTATGTCGATTGTTAGTCCGTATTTTTATCCGCTTATCATTTAATAGCACTAAGTTTGAGGCGAATTTGACTCTACAGTTTTTCATTGGTTCTTGCTATATCAAATAATAAATAAACATCAAATTTCATGTGATTATATTACTTATATTACTATTATTTCCTTTTCTTCTCTGTATTTTGAGTGAATAATTATAAAGGCACTTAGAGAGTTGTTTAATTATAAATTTGACTTACTACTTTGAGCAATACTGGCCACGTTACCGACTGAGCTGCCTCCGTTGCCTCCATTGCCACCATTGGTATTTATATCTGTAAATATTGTTTTCTTTTAGTTTATAATAATATTTCAATCATCTTACATAACTGTTTATAAGAGTTTTTTTAAACTAATGTTCTCGATTGTAGTAATAAATTTGTGTCTTTATTTTTTTGGGTTAGTAACTATGTATGTATGTTATCGTGGTGGTTGGACATGATATGCGAGTAGTTATAAAATCATACAGGACCCTAGAGATCATAGTAAAATCATATAAGTAAGTAAGTAGCAGTAAGTAGCAGTCTAAAACTATATGTAGGCTAATTGTTAAAATTTTGCAAACTTGGTTAGTTTTTATTTATTAATATTTTAAACTGTGTACGCATCACGCAAAATATTACTCTAATGTTTATCTAATTAATAGTTCCCCTCGTGGTACAAAAGCTTAAAGAAAACAAGGTGTAGACAGAAGATAGACATAAAAAGACAAAAAAGAAATAGAGTTCAACGCATTTGCTTACTAGTCTGAATGAGTCCAGCAACATTACCAACTCCGCCCTGTTGTCCCTGGTCTGAAAAATATTTGAGGTTAGTTTTTGTTAAAATTTAAATAAAATCCAAATATTACTTTTTATATAAATCTTGAAACTTACTATCATTACTTTGAGCAATGGCAGCAACGTTACCCACACTGGATCCGTCATTACCTGTAATTTTCATAATAATGTTGGAAAAGACACAAATAAGCTGAAGTAAATAGTAAAAATAATAGTTAGCCAAAATATAAGAACTATTACAAAAGCATAATTAAAGAAAGG
>DVXP01001856.1:0-13923 GCA_018235645.1 Junonia grisea | reverse complement strand
ATTGCGCCCCTTTCCAACATTCTACAACTAGTCCTCTGCCCATATGTTGCCTGGAAGAAATCGCTGTTTTAGCGATAAGGCCGCCTGTTGCACCTGATGCAACTTTGTATTTTTTCATAATTAAGTTGTCTACGTCATTTATATTTAGTGCAATAAAGAGTAAATAAATAAATAAAATATTATTGTAAACAGTGTTACAATCATTATTTTTTGTTTGTTATAACGTCAACACTGTACGATTAGCAGCCGCAGCAGTTATTCAAGTTTCCCAAATACAATACTTAAAAATACATAAACTTAATTATAGCAGACTTCCTATTTAATAAATAATTAAATACATAAATAAATAGACATACATTAGACAAACTTTAATCGGCAAAGTGCTCATTATAGCACTATATCTTTAGAAACATACCACATTTAGTATTTCCTTTTCCGTACGGCCTTGTAAAGAATCTAATGCGCACGTCAAATTGTTACCGTGCTTGTTGTTGCTCACATTGACTCATTATCTTAAAAAAATGTCACTTTGATGACTATGACCGAGAACCAATGTGAGGCAGACTTACGGTATAACAGCAAACTCCATATTGATGGTGGATTTACTACTTCACCTGCTTTGGGTAAAATGGGGAATCACCATTTCACTTTTCACAAAAAAGGCATTCTAAATGGGCTAGCATTTTATGAGCCGAGAGCTAGTGTAAGACCGACTATAGGTCAAATCGGGAATCAGCTTATTTCGTCTTTCATAAGTCTGCCTAACACTGACTCTCAATCCACTAATGACTTTTGTATATTGACGTAGACCATTTAGAAATCTTGATTTACAAAGGACTTGCGACTAAAAATATTGCGATATTAATATAAATGTTGTTTGTGACTTAGAATAAATCCATATCCGGGTAAACAAGACTTCTACAAGTAATTAGCATCAGTAGAATTCGATGTTTACAATCGCTATCGTCTTCCACGAAGTTTTTATGTTACCCGGAAAATTTTAAGTCTATTCGAAAAGATCTGTTTTGAGAATGAGACGTAAAGAAATAAAAGATCGCGAAACGTCCTTTTTGAAATTTAATTAAAAATGAAAAACATTTAGCAGTAACCTTGATACGATGAAAAAAATCCTTTCCAATAAAGACTAGATTAAAACATTTGAACTTGTTTAAATTAGCCGTCAACGTTAGTTTTAGAAATGATCGTGGCTAATAGAAAATCGATTTAAATCGAATCATCGGCGTTTAATCGCAGCAGCGTGAATGAATTAGTACATACGTCGTGTAGTTATGTAAACCAACACCGCACAGGGCTGTGCAAATTTATTAATGTTAGAATACCATTAAAATTCTGTGATCATTCATCTGGGCCCCGGAAACACACAAGACAAACAGCCACTCTTCTCTCAACTCGCCACTCTACGGCGAAAATCCATATATAACCACTCAAGACAAACGTCACATATAATATGTCATATTATACGATGTCTGTTTTGAAATGATATCAAACCCAGACGTTTCAATCAGCTGACCACTGCGCCAATCTTTACTATAAAGCAGGAAACACGCCGTGCCGCGGCCGGGCCGTGCCCCGGCTGGGGTACGTTCAAATATTATGGATGTACTTTTTTATGAAGTAATTCATGTCTGACCGTGGCTCGGCCGTGGGCCACCGGGACGGTCTTGAATGAATTACTTCATACAAAATGTATACCACATTGTTTAAACGGGCGTCGGACGGGGCCCGGACTGGACACGGCTCGGTCCCGGCACGGTGTAGCGTGAATCCTGCTTTATACTGACAATATCTGATGGCCATGCGCGTGTATTTTTCAAATTTTCCTTTAATGTTAGCACAATCGTGAGAAAATGAGAAAATTGTGTTTTCTTATCAGTATACCAAATAAATATGTACAACAGAATTATTTATTTTTAACTTACAATGCAACATACGAAAATTGTTTTGTATCTTCTCACGTTTTACAAATTGCAATGTAGTTTGTTGTATTTAATTTTACTTGCCCGATAGATATTTATAATTACAGCTTCTGTAATTAAGGGAAATCAACATCTAATTATATGTACCGATGTATGAAGTTTACAGGTTTATTTGTACTCGTTAATCTTGGGAACTACCTACCAAATAAAAAAAATCTGCGTGACATAGCCTGTGCTTTAAAAAAACATATCATCGGCTGAAAAATGAAAAATGTAACTCTAAAATTATTCAAACTAGAAACTCATCATCTTTATTCAAACAATATCATTATTAGATTCAAGAAGGGCCAGCCCTATACCTATCGGTTCTGTTAGTGAACGTATGATAACTGTACACCACGGCCGGCGCTCGGAGGCGGATTTGTCGTGTTGTACGTATTTCGGTTCCTGACTAAATTAATACATCAACAGCCATCGCAGACTCTATGCAAGCTTGTCTTTTTAACTTTCTAGTTTGATGATATGAGTAGTGGGTTGCTAGTACAGGTGACAACCGGGACAGATTCCCAACGTTTTGCGCCCCAACTCCTTGAGACTTTGACGGTGACAATTTTCAATTCTACATTTAAGTGTGTAATACTGCCAAAAATGCTTAGTTTTTGGATAAGGTATATATGTGTGCTAGGTTTCATGAGTGAATGTATGTTTGTATCTTTGTTTAGGAATCAAGTCAAAATTTCACCACTACTTTTTACAACCGAATGACACAATCATCGGTAAAAAAAAAGCAGCAAATATATTGTCTGGTTAAAAAGGAGTAAGAGAAGAATGGACTGAGAAGTACTGGAATAGAAGGGATGGGGACAGACCTTGTCTGCATCTTCTATACAGATTAATAAAGCAAATTACGCACGTCTACAAACAGATATAATAGGTACATAATTGTTTAATTAAGCTTATTTATCTTCACAAGTCTGTTATTAATATACGGTGACTTTCACAAAGGACGTGTTATTATAAAGAAACCAGTTCACAGGTTTAATCACTTCTAGATTTCTCTAAAGTGGATGTAGATTTATGTAAAACTTTGGATGAATAAATTTATTTTCAAAGATTAATACTACAGATACCAATCGCTAAATATTTCATTGGTAAACATGTCGAGAACTATTATGGTTCGCCATATTTTATTAATTTTCTAAATAAGTGTTAAACAGTTTTTTTTTATAAAAACTATATACGACCAACATGGATATACAATTTATTAAAAATAAGATAGAATCCATTAACAAATATAGAAAAATAAAGCACCTTTTTCGAAGTCGGTTAGCAATAGAATAATTGCATCATCTAATTTGGGAGAAGAAACCTTTGAATCATATAGCCTATGACACAAACTCTTCTACGAAAAATAACGACTTCCTTGTCGCAGGAAAAGGCCACATATAATAAGGAAAAAAGTAATTGACATAATTTACCTCCTAAAATTACAAACGTGAAAGTCTGACAGCAAGTTCTTTGTTACACTTTTATGCAAAAACTTCCGAATGTAATTTAGTCGTAGTTCAGTTCAGTTATTTAGCCAAATCTTAAATCTTTGTGGCTTAAAGTACAATGTATATTGAGTGTACCCTATTGCAGGCTTACTCTCTTATTGCAAAGAATAGGAGCTTAATCTCGCGACCTCCTTACAGATTACCAGCTGGGAATCTTTTACTAAAATTATAGTCGTATTGTAATCGAAAGATATTTCCTTTCCAAGAAACCTGTATATTCTATCCTACTGTTGGCCTCCTCTATTGCAGAGAAAGATAGGAGCTTAATCCGCCACACGACTCCCCCAAGCTTTAGCTAAAACCTAGTTATTCACTGGCTCAACAATTGCATTAAAATCGAAAACGATCCCGTCTATAACTGTACTGGAATAGTCAAATCTTTAATGTTTTATTCTAATTCAAATTTTACATAATTCATTCAAAATATCTTTTGTCTCATTAACAAAGCGACAATCAGAATGAATACAATTATGTTCTAATGGGTGCCATTATTTGCTTTGCAAAATAGGTATTACTGCCGTTAATTGAAATTTTGTTTGATGACAAACTTTCGCCCACGGTCTCGCCCACGTGGTTTTATTTTGTTTATCTTTGGTATTAACTCTCCAGCTTTCGTCGTTATAGGAAAATAAGATACATAATTAATTAAAAGTCTAATATACTGGGTCAATACATGCTATGTGTTTTAATTGAAACTGTTTAAACGAAATACAATTTCAAGGCCATACACAAAAAATTATCTCAATCGGATCAGTAGTTTAGTCTCTAGACAGTTTTTAGGTTTCAGCTCAGTTTTCACATGATGTATATTTTCTAACAACGAATGCACCTAACTACTAGAAACATGAATGAAAAAAAATATCCAACGTTGCCGCTTTGATAAAATACGTTACTCAAGTTATGAAGATGATTTAGCCATACACTTGCACGACTGGGCCGGCTCGACCGGATACCACGGCCTCACAGAAAACCAGCGTGAAAATGACGCTTGCGTCGTGTTTCGCCACGTGAATGAGGATACCGGAGACCCAATTCCCC
Organism: Junonia grisea; assembly: GCA_018235645.1. Taxonomy (NCBI): domain Eukaryota; kingdom Metazoa; phylum Arthropoda; class Insecta; order Lepidoptera; family Nymphalidae; genus Junonia; species Junonia grisea. The sequence continues at coordinate 9,392 of DVXP01001856.1, read as the reverse complement.
ACCCCTTCCCCATTAATTCCCCATCGGAATAGACCATACCTAAAAGGCCGGCAACGCATTTTGTAGCTCCTTTGGCGTTGCAAGTGTCCATGGGCTACAGCATTCACTTACCATCGGGTGATCTGTCAGCTCGTTTGCCGCCCATAAAAAAAAAGAAAAAACTATTCTACTATATGTAAATTTATACGCATTTAGCAAAAATCTGTTATTTCCACATTAAAAATAGATACTAAAATGTTATTTAGATTTCTAGATTAATCCAACATAGGTTTTTTGCCACCAGCGGAAAATTTTCGTCGCTATAAGGCGCGAACTAATCCAGTCAGGACATTAGCTGACGATTTATTAGAATGTATATTCACTAGAGATATGTATTTAATTTAAATAAAAATGTTATAAAAACGATAGATAAAATCTATATTTCTGTCTATACACTAGCTTTTATCCTGTGACTGCTCGCGCGTTTTTATTTTGCGATACATTTTGTTTTGCTGCTGCAGGGTAATTAGGTCTCATCAGTGTGCCAAGTGTAACTCACATTCGAGCATTTTATTGCTGCGTTGAATAAGAAGAATAAGAATAAGAATAAGAAACATTTATTGGCTAAATTGCACTACATCAACACGAACAAAATATTAATTTCTAATGGGTAACAGAAGAAACAAAAATAAACTAAATTAACAACAAACATTACCTTCAAAAAGAAAAATAATAAACAATTTTGTGCTGCAGTGCAATCAGACCATTTGTCAACCTTGCTTGAGGTATTAGCAAATCTTATGCAACAAGCATTAGTAGCGAGTACTATTTGTCACAACATATATATCACATAAAACATAAGCCGTATATCATGAAACATTATAAACTGAAACAGCAACAAAGTTTGCGAAGCACAGACCAGCGGCATATTAGTTTTGAGTTCGAAACTTAAATAAAACACAATAAATAATCAGCAATAACAGACTCAAATCCCCCCAACTTTCATCGCTCGTATCGGGACCACAAATAACATTTTCGGAGCTGAAACTATTGTCAATAAACTAGCCCCATCGATTGCAGTTCAAAGGGGAAATTTCAAACAACGTGGACCCACCAAAAACAATAAATCAAATCGACGACGCAACAGAAACGAAATAAACGAAAATCCTAACAAAACTTTCATTTCATTCTCGCCTGGCGGAGTGCACTTTACTAGAAATTCGGACGTACCACTTGTTCTCGCTTTTAATTTCAACCCACTAAAATATTACACTTTAAATCTACACTAATACCTATTAAAAAGTAAGATTTGATTGTTTATTTGTTTAAATTGTTCCGAAGCTACACAACCAATTCGAAAAATTCACTGTTGGTAAGCTACACTATCTTCAGTGAACATTAACTATTTTATTAAATTTTCAAAATATTTTGAAATGGTCGTATTTTTTAAATATGTGATGTGCTATTATCTAAATGATAATAAAATATAAATACACTTTTAAAAATCACTGAAATGTATTAATCGATTATATATTATTAAAAATTAAAATAGAAATTAAAAAATATATTTCTAATAAAAATTTAGCTTAAGCGTACATTATTTTGATAATATTGGTGATTGAACCATGTAATTTTGTATATTTTTGACGTAACGTCGACTTAATAATAATCAATATATCATGGACTACAGACTAGATATAATTATCAAATATAAGAAGTCAATGGCAAAATGTCGGGAAATTCGGGTTCAAATCGTAAAATTTGATTTATCGCTTAACAATTCAATTCGAATTCAACCCAGTGGTAGTGGTCACAGCTGTGTTTACTGCTAACCGTGGACAGTACTACATTAACCTCAGACGGAGATTGTTTTAACAGGTCCTAAATGGGTTACGGATTTGTCTCTTTTTACACAAACTTTGTGCTCTCAAACCTCTCCACTTCCTCGCGGTATTGTTCGTACCGCGTAAAAACTTAGCCACTTTTCGGTAAAACTTGATGAAATAAATAAAATATATAAAGTACCAAGTTTAAGAATTTCGTTGAAAGGATTTCGAAAGTTCATCGGGAAGATGTCTAAAAAATGTGCTACTGTTTTTTACATTATTTTATGTAGATATTTTCGTCGTTATAACTATCTATACAAAGCTCATGTCTGTGAATGAGGTTCGTGCCAAAAAGTCTGCACAGCGTCTGATTTAAAACTATCTGTCACAAAATAAAGTGAAAAGCAATAAAAGCGTCAGCTAAAAAGCAAAAAAAAAATCGAAACATAAAACCACTGAAAAACTAACAAGCAATTGAAAAATATGACTGGAAACGGTCCATATTTTCCCGCGATTTCAATAGAATCCCAATTTCCATAGATAAAAATACATACGCTTTTGTCGCCGCCATGTTGTGACGTCACCGGATTTGCATATGAAAGCCATAATTCGGTGACATGGAAAATTTAATCTTTTTGATGATTAAAACAGGGACCTCACGGGTCGGTAACCTAATTTACGAATAATTTACGAACGAAATATTCTGGAATGCTTCAATCTAATTAAAAACAATGTTTTCTTTTTCAGGTAAGCATCGTTTTAACATGGCGGTCTTAAAAGGTAACATTTGCTCATATTATAAGAATGGTAGAATTTAATTAGGAAATGTAAATTACATATTGTGTGGGTACGTAAAATGAATAATTTTATTATAAGTTTATTTTTGGTAATACAATTGGGAACTTACAGGCATAGTACAATGATTAAAATATATATTAATTTATTAGTAACTATGAGTAGATGACTATGTAGATAATATTTTTGTCTGACGTTGAGCTACAGAAAACAACCCTGACATAGATTAAAAACTTTCCTTGCTATCAATAACATTCTGTCATAAAGTTTAAATAGTTTGTTAGAAAATAACCTTATGCCAAAATAGTTTAACATGACCGAGAATTCCACTGGAACGTCATATCTAGTCTTCTGTTTAAATATGCGGCGCTGTTTGACGGTTCACATAGCGGAAACGTAGACAGAATTCCTTAAAAGCACCGCAAAATTTTGTGAAACAATGTAGGTTTTTTCGCGGTAGCGGTGGACGCTAAAGTACTAGGAAAGCATTTTACTCAGAAACGATAAGAAGCTTCGCATCCTACAGACATAAAGCTGGCGAAGGACGAGCGTGCACTTAAAGACTTGTCTTCGTTTATGCTACCCTGGTACATGCTGGACAAATATCAAACTATTACGGTGCTTATTACTTTCAGAAAGGGTTCATTTTCGTCAATTTTTCATTCCCCAAAAGCAGATATAAGCTGGTTTTCATTTTCAAAACTAACATTTGTTTTCGTTGCTCTCAAAGGATTTTCTATCTTGTTTCCTGGTGCATTAGTAAGGGTTTTGATTGGGAGGTTAGCAACTGTGGTGGCATTTAAAAGTTTACGACATATTAAAATCCTAGTACTTATTTGTTCTATGAAGATCTTCGGTCACAAGATCGTAAACTACAATTTTATTGCTATCAAAATGATTTGACGACAAATCCTTCGTCAAAAGTATAAAAATATATTACTATGTTAAAAATTAAAGGTTTTATAAAATAACAATCTTAGCATATTTATTAATATATTGAAGTATATTTTCGTTTAAGAAACCATTATCTTATATAGTCTATATAGTCCTATGTACTTTGAACTCCGTGTTAATCTTATGAGTCTACCTATTGCGCTCAGCTTAATTTTTAGAACATTTTTGGGAGGTAATTAATGTTAATTAAATTAAACTCTGGTACTTAAAATACATAATTGTACCTAACTACGATCGTCTATTTCTTATACGGCGATTTATTTCTGCTTAGCTAAAAAAAAAACCTCCAAAAAAAATTCAAAGGAATAGCTCCACGCATTATAAGAATACTTTCAGCACAATACAATGAATCGTCTACATAGTTTATTTTTGTTATTTGCCGTCCCAACACTATCCATTTTATCTCCTTCATTGGACTAATTAAAAGCTATTTTATTTATCTCCCACTATATGTTTCATCCATTAAAGTCCATATCTCGAATCTTTCATTAACTTAGGCTGTGTTCAAGAGCTAGACCTTATCGAGGCTTTTATTTTTCGCAAGAGTTCGGTGGTTTTAAACAATGGAATGGAACATCAGTAATGGGTTCGTCTCGAGGATCGCTCGTGCGACGATAAGATTCGGCAATTGTGTGGCACAATATATTGGGAAAGGATTTTTAGGTGCGTTTTTGAAGGCGCTTAGGAGCTAAGGTAAATGTGCTACGCATTCTAAGATTTTGACATTACTTTTAAGAGAAATTGGTATTGCCCCAAATTGCAGACGCAAATTGCATTGGTATCTGTAATGATCAATCAATTTATTTATTTTAGTATGATAATTATTCATTAATTGTCCATAAACGTTAAAGCGTTTTGTTTTATTGTAAAATTAATTGAGTTAAATTCGTCAAGTTGTGTCCAGTTGTCGTCAGCGATAGTTTTACGAAATTAGAGTTAGGCTATATGTCCAATACTAGGCTATTTATGTCCTATACCTCTTAAGAAAAACACTTCCTCATGAGAAAAGTAGTTAGTTATTACACGAAATTGTCTGCCAGTATTTCATTTAATCTTAGAATTTCAAAGGATCTTCCGCTGTCTCCGGCGCCGCTATTAAAGTCGACCCGTTATTTGACTTTCCGCTCATTGCGAGATAACCTTTATTTAAAACTGATACCAACTTTCTTATTTACATAGAAATCATTAGACCTTAGAGTCTTTATATTAATATGTATTTTAAACCCTCAAATACCTTCAAAATATTGTAGATGAAAATGTAACACATTTTCGGAAAATGAGGGACAAAGTCGGCAATTTTTAATAAAGAATATAATTATGGCCCTTCAAGTCGGATTTTGACGTAATTACATTATAATCCTCTTTTTAGTATTGAGAAAATTATCCTATTCATAAGCTCTGTTCTCTATTTCCTAATATATTTATCATTCGGGACCCCACATCGACAAACATTTAATAGAAAAAAAAAAAACATTTAAATCGGCACTTTCTCAATTTTAACTGCACATGTAAACTAATCAAAACCCGCTTTTTTATTCTCGAATAAAAAATGGTATTCGTATTTTTTATTACCTTCTAGAAATTTTAAAATTGCATGATTCAGCTCAAAAGTAAAAGTTTAAAATTAATTTCACACCGTGGAATAAAGTCATTATTATTAATCGTCGAATTTTAGGATGTAGCCAATTGGTATGAATTGTTATGATAATGCAAGGGCATAAAGGATAGCAATAACAGTAATAACATTTATTATTATTGTTATTATAGTAATAATCCTCTAATGTTGCCAGACAGATGTAAGACGTTTAAACGAAATGTTGCCACGCTATTGTTTTTAATTTCGCTTCTTGTAACACTTGTTATGATATATTTTATTGCGTTGGATATTTTTCGTTATTAAGTATTAATGTAGAAAACAGTTATTCATTTTAAACGGTATATTTTTTTATTAAAAGGGTTAAATGATTAACACCTTAATTGTATTCATTGTCTTTAAAAATAACTATCTGAAACAAAAAAAAAACATTTGAAATAATTTATTTAGTTTTCCAGTTTCACCGAGTGCAATTAAGGTAAATTATTTATTTAATTGTAGGTAACTAACAGCCTCCTTCATACTGGTTGCTATTTATCTGGATAAATGAGGCAATCGGCTTAAAATCGTAACATCAAAATTGTGATGAATCAAATAAATGCACCAAAATCTATGAAGACAGTTTTATCGTGATTAGACTGTTGAATAGTAGGTACTCTAATCTAACACGATGAACCCCTCAAGAACAGTAATATTTTCATGGTCCCAATAATCAACATCATCCTTTAAAATATTTCAAGCGTAAACAACCCAGCTATCATCGCTATAACAAAACGAAACCTACTCCATATCGTTGAATTAATTAAGCCGCATGTCGTGTCGGTCCCGTCACGGCGGGTGCCATTAATCAATCAAGTGACCATTCCATTTGACTCCCTGAAGTAGGGGAGGTTTTTTGGCTTCGACGATATGCGGTTAATTGTTTCGTGTTGTGGGTCTGTTGTGTAATTATTATTTTTATTGGGTGGATTATGTTTGTATGTTTTCGTTAAGGATGTTTTTTTTTCTTTTATGGAATAGGACGGCAAACGAGCTGACAGATCACCTGATGGTAAGTGAATGCTGTCGCCCATGGACATTTGCAACACCAAAGGAGCTACAAAATGCGTTGCCGGCCTTTTAGAGAGCATGGATGGGGAAGGGGTAGAGAATTGGGCAAGCGTCAATTTACGCCGGTTTTCTGTGAGGCCGTGGTATTACTCCGGTCGAGCCGGCCCATTCGTGCAAATGCATGGCTCTCCGACGGTAATAATATATACTCTTAATATAGGTGAAATAAATTATTTTTAATCATTTTTGGATTTTATGTAATACTATATCTTTCACCAGCTCCCCAGCTATAAATACAGCTTATGTAACTTCTCTAACCGCGTGTTCTAAGAATCTCTGCTTTAGTGACGCAACAAATTAATCTTCGACTGAAGTTTCAAAGCAAGCCCTTATTTCTAGTGTTATCTATTTCTAGAAAAAATCTATTAAAGACAGGTAAAGGGAAAAATAAGTAAAAATTAAGGCGAAAGCGATCCTTTTGAGAATTATACCTATATAAGTAAGAAATATTAAAAATTTAAATGGTGCTGGTCGCCAGGTCAAACCCTGGCTAGCATCGCTGAATTTTCAAGTGCGTCAATAGTGTTGGCGCAGTGGTCACTGCAACTGCCCGAGGCACTACCGGCCGCGAGTTCGATCCACGGTCATGACAGACATCTGTATTGGCCATATGGTCCTATCGAGGTCTGGATATTTGTGTTGTGTGTTTTTGGATCCATGACACATAACCAATGGTCTTACATATATAGGCCATTTACAGGCTACTACTATAAGAAATCTTAAGCGATTTGAATAATGATTTCCTTCCCTATATTAATTTAACTAAAATCGGTTAAGAATACCTATCAAGATAAATATTTAGCTTTATCCTTAAATATTGTGGTAGTCTGTACTTTTCTTTAAAAAAAAAAAACATTAATTTTTTAACAGATAAATGGCTTGTCAAAATAAACAGCCGCTTAAAGTAAACAGTTAACTTCCTTGACATTACCGAGTCTTTCGTGGAAACCTTGACCGAAGATTGCGATGTTATCTGCTCATGTCCGATTATATCTATTACAGTACTGTTTATGTTTATTGGCTTATCCTCCAATTCGCAGTGGCGCAGTTTTTATGGGATATTCAATATTCTAGTCTAAATGGTTACTGGCTTGCTCTCCGGGTTGCGGAGGTCAGACGGCAATCGCTCTACATAAAAGTAACCTGTCACTACCTAGGCTAGAATAAAGAAGACCCTGGTTAATGGTGGGAGGAATAATGTATGCAGTTTTTATGGCAAACGAGCTGACAGATCACCTGTTGGCAATTGAATGCTGCCGCACTGGATATTATCTAAAAAATGCGTTTTAGAGGAAGGGGGGGGGGGAGTAATTGGCCTTTGGGCAGTGTGGCATAATGCTCCAAGACCTCCTCCTTTCTAGAAGAGGCGGTGGGAAGTATACAGTCTGTTACTATTACATAAACTTTAATAACAAGTGGTGCAGAAGTTACGACGTAAAACCGGAACAAAAAGACAAACAAACGAATACACAACCAAACTTACTTTCCCATTTAAATATAACTTTATGCACGCACACAATTTAATTAAAATAAATTTTATTTAAACAACACACACATCAGCATACACACTTACGTCATATCTATTTGTAAGTGTCAAGCTGCTGTCAAGATTCAAACTGACAGATTATTGATAAAAATTACAAATGTATGCATTCAATACAAACGTACAATATATTCTCCATCGTCCTTACACGAAGCAAATGTCATAAAACATTTACTGCTATAATTGAATATATTAGCCAAATGCGAACGCATTAGGCTTAATGACTTTTGCAAAAAAACCGTAGCCAAAAGCAGTTTGGGAATAATCAATCAATCTCAATATGCTTGATTTATAGTATTATTTTAATGTAACGTGGGCTTAATGCGCGTTGATATTCTAGCAAGATAGCAAACAAAATGTAACTAAGGAAATTTGTATGAAGTGGCTTTTAAAAGAGTAACAGTCGAGTTTCTTGCCGGTTCTTCTCGGGTTGGATCTACATATATTCCGAATCGGCGGTAGATTTAAAAAAATGACATGTAGATTGACGTATCAAAAGAGCTCTAGCAGACTATTTGAATAAATATATTTCTTTTTCTTTCTTTCTTTATTGTAATAGAAATACGATATCCCGTCATTTACAGAATTTGGTGTTGAAAATCTGGGGAAAAAAAATTATGATCTGTTAATTTCAGCCAGTCACCCATCACGTGACCACCTCTTTGGACGTAAAAGGTAGGTAATGGAGCTGGCTGGCTGGAATTAAGAGATCATAATACGACCCCTGATCGCACAATTCAGATTATGTTAACAGCACTCAGGTTGGCACTTAACAAACGAACGAGACAGACTATCTGAAGTACTTGAGTGAGGGAGACAGCTATCGTGTCCAGGGTTCGCTACAAATTTTTGGTTTTCGAAGAAGTCAAATAAAAAGACGTCAAAATACGTCCTAATTGGGCACTTGGGCAGTCTATGAAGAAGTGCATGCGCTATCATGCTATGTCAGGCTTTGCTCTGTGGTCTAAGATACGGAAATGGAAAAATCTCTCCACATCCGTTAGTTACATGAAACAATTTTTAATGAGCAGATATCTATGTTGCGAATTTGGAATAACAACATCTACCTCTATAAGTCTGCAGTAGACCATAGCAAAATATAGCTTTACTGTTGTTTTGCTCTTAATATTCTAATAAGTTCAAAGGAAAAAAAGATGATTTAGGTATGTCAAATTTTTTTCAATGTTTAAAGTTGACTTGTCTAAATACAATAATTAATTCGGTGGTATTGATATTTGATTACATTATAATTTTCGTGTAGTTTATATACTTTTACATTTGCATACATTAATATTTATTAATTTTTAAATTATTATAAGTTTCCTGTATTTTAAATGCACACAAAATATTTACGAAACAAACAGTAGACCGCAACCGATGTATTATTTCTGAATATTTAAATGCGACATTACCAAAATGAGTTACATATTTATATTTATTTTTATTATTTTATTCGTTCACAAAACAAATCATGATTTTCTTAATTATTTTTTGTAAGATAAATAATATATATCAATATATGTAAAGTTGTTCAAAATAGATAAAATAGATAAAGAAACTAAGACTAATTAACTTATATATATATATATAT
>DVXP01001855.1:0-13924 GCA_018235645.1 Junonia grisea | reverse complement strand
CTATTTTCTTAAAAAATTCTCGAAGAGAGTCTCGAGCTCCTAAGTTATAAATAGACCGAATTGCTCTTTTTTGGAGACCAAAAATAGTTAAAATTATTTAAAAATCTATTCAAATAATTGTGAAAAGACATGTTGAATTTGTTTGTATATTAAATAACAATATATTTTATATTAATTTAATTGCAGGTGGCTTTAGCGAAGACTCTTATAAAATGTCTTTTTTTAATAAGATGTTTCTGATTATTTATTATTATCAGATCCATCGTTTATTTAAGGATAGTTATACCAATTTATGTAGTTTTTAATTGTCTGTCTTAAGACTATTTATGTTTTCATATGAGAGCAAAAGCATGCCAAGGCAGGTATGGACTTGAATATAGCCAATACCAGTCTTCGTATGGTATATACATTTTCAATAGTGATCATAATATTTTATAAATTAATCGCTTACAATATCATTTTGAATTTACATATTATTAAAATACGTTTTTGAATATAACATTTATGAAAGCGACGATAAAAGATATTTTCAAACAAATTGCTTTCAATCAGCCCAGTCATGAAAGCAAAGGTCGCGGGTTCTGAACTGAACTGTTATGAAAGGAAATTAAGCAATAGCAACGTAATAGACGTGAATGAAGCCTTAATTCCGAAGAAAATGGCCGTGAAATGAAATAGTCCATAATCGTGTAGCGTTTATTTAAATTTATTAGCTTTTGAATAGGCTTAATCTTAAATTATAGAGACGTATATGAATTATCTCTAATAATGTTATTAACGCTTATCTGGTATGAATATTTTAAGTTACACTTGGTTGAGCTTGGTGTCGTGGGTCACGAAATAAAATAAAAACAACAATTCAATTTGGACCCCGCGATTTCAGTTATGGGTTAAATCTTATTAAATTTGACAATTTGTTGGTTTTATGGATGCTTTCAGTTAATAGTTGTAATGAGTTGTAACATGATATTTAAGTGATTATAGCCTATTTAAATAAGAAAGATATTTAAAATAACAAACTGTTAGTTGTGAGTTCTCATATTTTATGTATTTGTTTTAATACATGTAGATAAATCTATTTAAAAACGGAAAAATATTAACCGACAAATAACACTGACTGCATTCATTTGAAGTATAGTTTTTGTAAGCAAAAAAGAATAATTAATTGTCCAGAAAGGTATGCCATGTTTCAATTATTGTATATTATATTTTTTGCATTAATGTATGTTTTATTTAGCCTTGTCAATATTATTCCTGTTCTAGTATTAAAGGAATTTGTATCAACTACCTTGATCAATACTAATTAACTATGATTATTAATTCAGTGCTAATTTATTATTGTGTAGTTGTAATTGAACAATTATAATAACATAAACGTCAATTAATATGACTAGTTAATTGTATTTGTAAAACAAGGTACAGATTTCAATGTTTAGTCAACAAGGCCAAATCATCGGACATCATCAAATGTTGTTGTCTAAACAATGTCATTTACTCGTATATGCCCTGATGAGCATCGAAATATCAATAAAATAGTGACGTACCGGAATAAAATTGAAATATCTAAGTCTCGAACAATTCATATCCACAATTAATAAAACCGAATACCCCGTGTAGAAACAGTCGGAATTAATATGAAGTTGAAATTATCATATACGTTAATAGAATATTTTCCTCCGTATTTGTAAAACAAGGTACAGATTTCAAGTCCAGATCATCGGACATCATTACATGCTGTTGTCTAAATAATGCCATTTACATGCCCTGATAAGCACTAAAATGCCGATAAAATAGTAACGAAATACTGGAAAAAAAAAAATTGAAATATCGAGAACAATATGGTTTCCAACAATTAATTCCCATTATTAATTATACCGAATACCCCGCATGTAGAAACAGTTGAAGTAGAAATTAGCACATACGTTTTTTATTTATTAATATGACTAAACAATGCCATTTACACGGCCTGATGAGCATCGAAATTCCGATAAAAAGTATCGCAATGCACGGAATAAAATTGAAATATCGAAAACAATATGGTGGTCTCGAACAATTCATTCCCACAATTAATTAAACCGAATACCCCGAATAGAAACAGACGGAATTAATTGCGGGGAGAGAACAAAAGTCATAAGTACCAATCCATCAGAGGAATGTTGAGGAAGGTTTGACAGCGGTCTGTTTCCACGTCTCCTGGAGTGAGTTTGTATGTTTCGGTTATGGTTTAGGAGTTATGTAACGAACTAATGTTGGAAATATTATTGGTATTGCAATTGTGATGTTGTGAGTATGGATATGTATCTTCCATGCAAAATTGCTGAATCTCTTTTGATGAATCTTTGCAGTTTTAAGAAATTTAATTATATGAAAAGAAAAAGTTGTTCACCAACTGATTGGGGAACCTATTTTGAAGAGTTTTCGACACCGTCCCCTATTGGTGACTATCCGTAATAGTTGCGAAGATCCCTTTTCCCTATTTTTTTTAGATTTCGACTCTAAATCAATGACTACGTGACAAACATCTAAGCCCACAACAGCGTAGTATTTGTATATCCCCCTCTTCCCTAAATAAATACGGATACGTTCCTTTATTGTAAACACGAAATATCGAAAATGTTTGGCAGGTTTGGTAAGTAGTAATTAGTAAAATCCGGACCCGACGCACGACAAGTGGGAATGGGTTCTCACGTGTTAACGACAACTATATTTTTTATATATATATATATTAAAGTCCTAAATACATGAAAAGGGGTTTACATTAGTCGTAGTCGCGTGAAAAATAGTTAATCATACAAGTTTATAGTAAATTGATTATAACGTCCGGAAGCGTCCATCAATATTGAACAAAAATTTTACTCTTAATAGCAAACGAAGTAACAGGGAAGTCAGAAACTCATAATGCTAGGAAGAATATTATTATTGTTACTTTATCGGATTCAAACCTTTTTTTAAACTTCTCTGTTGTATCGTCTTTCAGGTTGAACTAGTTTCTACTACTTACAAAACCGCTTAGCCTTTGCTATTGTTAAGTTCATAGGTTACAATTGGTTAAGGAAATCATCTCACCTGCTGTTGTATTTATCTTTACAATCATATCACCATAAATTTTCCGTGCAAGTGACCTACTTTACTTTTGACGAAATATTTTTAGATAAAAAAAACGTAACACAGCCTGTACATATCTGGGTATAGGCCTCTTCTTCTATTAGGGAGAAGGTATGGAGCTTAATCTACCACGCTGCTCCACTGCGGATTGGTGGATATACATGTGTCAGAATTTCTTCCAGCACATGCAGGTTCCCTCGCGATGTTTTCTTTCACCGCCGAGCTCGACATGAATTTAAACACAAATTTAGCGCTTGAAAATCCAGCGTTGCTAGCCAGGGTTTTAACCCTTGACCTTTGATTTAGATCCACGTGTTCGCACCACTAGGCCATCTCGGCTCCTCCATATTTTTAGATACAGTAATAATATTAGCTCATTTTTGGATTTCATACATCTGTAGAAAAACCGAAAGGCTAATATTTCCTTCCTCGTCCTTACGTCCCTCCTTTATTCTACACTCCTTATTCAGTTTCAGTTCAGCAAATATTAATAGGCTAACGGCTCACTTAACGGTAGGTAACATGCTTACACGTTTAACCAATATTTTCATTAAAAAGATTATCAGTTATTAGCACATTACGTTAAAATACGTTAAGTTAAATGTAGCGTATATTCAATCCAAGCACAATGCTATAACCAATTATGTTGTGTAAATTAATTGAAAAGGTCAATAAAGTTTTGTGTCAATAATGAATACCTCCATTACAAAATTACAGGCTTGTATGAAATTCAATTTAAAACCATGTTATTAAATCCCTTCGCGTTTAATCAATGAGGAAGCATTTGTAAGTTCAAACAGGGTTAGGAGGCGTTCTATTTGGCTGATTCGGTTTAATGAGAGCAATTGTTAGGAGTTAATATAATATTTCTATACTCGTATCACTACTTTGATTTCATTACGCTTCATTAATATTTTGAAGTGAAAGCGAAAATCGGTGCACTTTGAGCGAGGTCGGCTTTGAGTGAACGTAAAATATTTGAGGTATTTTGCCAATTTCCCTGAAAACTTTGCCACTCGACGGGATTAAAAATGTCGTGTGTTTTGAGGAAGTTTGTACGTTGAAAGCGGTTTTGATTCTGGCTTAATACTGTGACCTTTTGAAGGATAGAAACACCAAAATGACGTATGTATTACCAATTCTAAATTATGCTGTGAAAGTAGCATATTTTTCTTATAAATATAGTTTGGACACATAAAGGCTAAGGTAAAGGCATTTAACGTAACACAGCCTTCACATATCCCACTGCTGGGCATAGGCCTCTTCTCCTATTAGGGAGAAGGTATGGAGCTTAATCATTTAATTCTGCGGTATTTTGAAAAATGGTATCTAATTCTAAGACATTCGATAAAAATCAATAAATTCAAAAGTGGTTTTATTCTAAAAAGGTTAATAAATTAATGAGGATTAATTTATTTATAATTATAAATATTATTCCAGAATAAAAATGAATTTACAGATTAAAACGTTTCTTCGAATACTTCGGAATTAGGTGCGTTTACCATACTTTTAGCTGCATAAATAAAAATTGAAGGAGCTTAAAAGAGGATTGATAAATAATATGACAGCGGAATAGCCCATACAGAATAATAAAAATTGGTCCATACAAAATTTTCGCGATAATCGTGACAGTGACAAAGTAAAACTATTTGAAATCAGGAATTATTGGATTTATATCGGTGACAATAGCCAATATGATATGATTTCATTTTTATGCATACCATGAACCGAGAGCAATAACCAGGAGGCCTATAAATCAATTAGCTTTGTGTTTAATCTGTGTAATTGATACTAGCCTGGCTTATTGTCTGGAGTCTGTTGCTGAGGAATTTGAATGTTACTGAGCTGTTACTAAGATAGGCTATTGACACCGCTTAAAATAATTTACGAGATAGAATACTGAATTCCCATGAGACTAGTTGGACTAAAGACAGTTCTAACTAAATAATGTTGTTTAATACTCCAGGATTATTTTTAAGAGGTAGTATGGTTGCTATCCGATATTTTTATTACACCATGATAAGAATGGATTTTTCTTTACAGGGGCTGCAAGGTACATTTAAAGTCAATGATTCTGTTATTTACTTGAAATGTATATGATTCCATCATTGAAATTAAATGTATACATATAGACCTATCAATTGTCTATTTTCTTAATTGCCATAAAAGATGGGATATAAGCCTTTTAAATGTATCTGGCGCCGACTATAAGTGTAACCTTTGATTTATTTTAATGTTAAGGTGTAGTAAGATCATGTTGACATATATTGGGTAATGTTGATACCCATGATAGGCAGCACATTAACAACGTAAGAATTGCCTAATACGTTAGACAATGCCCATATTAATTGAGAGAGGTGATCAAGTCACATTTTATAAGTGCTACATTTTCACACTTCTTCTTATTCTCTGTTGAAACTTTTTAAGAGCATTTAGTTTTAATCACTAATTGTATCTTTACTGATTATATTCATTTACATTGAACGCCATAAGATTTGCAAAAATTGGGGTTAAATGATTTTTGGTAGGAAAATCATCACAATTAATATGATGAACCATATACTAATATTATTACTATCAGAAACAACGATCCGGTTTTTGCAATAATGTATACAGTTGTAATTTTTTTTTCTTAAGGTTTTGGTATTTTTCCTCAAATATAACATATGAAGGAATATTATTAAAAATAAAATATGTAAATTAATATCCGTAAAAATACATTGTTAAATATTATATATACAATATAACTATTAATTAATTTCTCCATTAAAGGTACGAAATGTTAAACAAAACGCTTAAAAACATTAATTAAAATTTTTGTTTCTAAAAACAATTTTATACAATGATATGTATTACGTTTTATTCTCAGTATCACGTGTTCATAATACAAATAATGTTAACTCAAAGGTGAAAGTTAATTTTTTCATCTTTTGTATGCGTTATTTATTGTATTATATTTCACACCGTTACGTGCCCTGCTACGACCTTAATTCTACTGACCTTTCCAATCATAAGTTTAGACAAATTGTAAGCAATGCAGATTATCATAAGTATGATATTCGTAAGTATGGTTTTTTTTGGATTTACCCTGGGATTTACCCTGCGTCAATACGCAGGGTAAATCTTCATAGATACCCGACTCCTGGGGAGGATGTCGGGTTATGTGAGATTGCACTCACTAAAACCCCCTGCGATGGCCGCCACAGCACGGAAAACGGAGAGGCTACGAGATCACTTTCGCAGTACGTCGGCGGCCTCTCCCGTGCGTTGTTCCGCTCATGGCTTGCGGAGCCCTTCTCAGGAGGGCGAAGAATGGTCTCGCCCTCCCCATCGTAAGTATGGCTTAGGTCACCCAAAAGCAGATGTATAATCTGATACCTCAAAAGTCTTACGTTCTTACATAATATACATACTATAATTATCACATACGGTAATTAAAATCTGACTGCTAATAATGCTTTCTGAAACAAGAAAGTATTCTCATCTGACCTCAGTGTAGCCTTGGTCGTATGTCATAGGTATACCTACCTTATTCTAACAAAACAATGTGTTTTAGGGATAAGTTATCTACACAGAAAACAAAACAACAAAGAAGAGTCAATAGGGATACAAAGGAATAGGAAAATGATATAAATTATTTTGTTTTTATTATAAATAAAGTGCTAAGTCGATGTAAAATATTCAAAGCATTCGCATACACACCTCGACACCTTCATGAATTATTGAAGGTGATAAATTTCCCCTAAGACCGACAAAAAGAAAATGTCACTGTTATCGCTTGCCCCTAAGGGATGGTATCCAAAAGAAAACAGTGACTTGTGCGATATTTTAAGACAATATATCACTACAAAAAACTGGACGATAGAAACATAAAACGTGAAATTCCAAGGTTTTTCGCAATTACAACATATAGTAGAATAAATATTTTTTTTAATTGGACGTTAAAACTTATTTATTTTTATTAAAAACCTAGTTGTATACTACCCTTTCGCTCTTATAAGTCATAGTGCGAGTTTAGTAGTTTCAGAGATACCATTGGTTTTTTTAAGTCAAATTTTTGGTATTGTATAATAGCACCACATATTTTTATACGTAACATAACGTAACATAGCCTGTACATATCCCACTGCTGGGCATAGGCCTCTTCTCCTATTATGGAGGAGGTATGGAGCTTAATCCACCACGCTGCTCCACTGCGGATTGGTATACATATTGGTATACTGGATATACATGTGTCAGAATTTCTTCCGGCACATGCAGGTTTCCTCACGATGTTTTCCTTCACCGCCGAGCTCGAGATATTTTTATACAATTATCTTTATTTATACATGAATTTTAATACTGATATAAATAAACATTAAACAACAAAATATATCGATAAATATGTCAATCGTTGTAAACATCGACTGTGTAACATGTTTTATACATGCTACAGAGTCGGTGTTTCAACGAATTACGAACGTCGAGCAAATTGAATTTTAATTCGAGTATAGTGTCAGCGCTGCAATCTTGCACCGGATGACTGGTTCCGCGATGAGCTTTATAATTTAAGCTATTTTCATGCAAATTAAGCGGAATACCGACACAACGTAGCGCAAAACATTGTCATTATACGCTGTTGGATCGGAATTTTAAAGGACGTAAGGCTCCGCTCGTATCGTATATTTGGAAGCAATTTCGAATGATCAATTTAATACTTATACCCTAATTATACTTCATGTTGCTTTATTTTATTTGTGCTTTTCTTTAAAAAAAAAAACATAATCAAATTTATAGTTGCTGGCTTCATCGAAGAGTAACGAGAATTAATAATTTTGATTTGTTTATTTCTTGGTATTTGTAATATATTTTTCGGTTTAAAGTCCATTCATAAATAAAAATGAATAATAAATATTTTATTTTACAATAGTGAAATATTACAATAGTAATATACAGTAGGTACCATTGTTGCATTTTATAAAGATTTCACTCCTTAAAATGAACGGTTATTGGAAATGAAATGTTGTTTTATGAATATCGGTTTCATATTAATTTTATGCGCACCGCCGCCGCATACTAATGTATTACTGGCGAGTGCTCCTTGCTTACTTTCTTGATATTTATATTATATTTTAAGAAAACATTATGGATACTCTACTTCAATAATCCCAGAACATATTACCGTCGTGTTCTTATGATGTGGTGTGATTTGATTTCGACCATCGACCGTTCTTAATTGCAAATAATAAAAAAAATTATGAAATATTACTTATGTACTTAATTTTGTTTCCATTTTACCAACATAAAGTTAACATTAAACATATTACTTTAGATATCTCTGTTTCTATAGCATAATCCAACGCCTACATTATTTAGATCAAGTACTACATTAAGGATACAAAATGATCAAAAACATCACGATAGTTATTTACGTCACAAAACTTTCGTTACACCTACATCGTAAGTTTCTGACGTCAAAAGACGAATGTAGCCGGCCATTGTTTATGTACAATACGCTTACCTTGTCTCGATTCGGTATCTGTCAGTGTATCGCTTACAAAACGAAGCTGTTTTTAAACATCCTATTGAATACTAATTGAGTTTTAACGCTTGTACTTACAAGTACTTAATGGTGTTTGGAAGTATTTTGACTTATGGGTACCGCAGAGGAAGGGACAGGATATTTTTGTTATCAAACTTGACTGTGACTTGTGACTTTACTGTATTCCGGGATAAATGTGTTCTGCGGTTGTAACCGCGGATTAAGGGAAGTCTCTTGTGCATCAAGTGGTTTAAGTATTTCAAGATCATTTATCATATTCTTTTTCATAATTTGCAATTAGATTTGACAATGCATTTGGCGAATTTAATGGTACGGTAGTATACCTATTTATAAACCTTTCCCTTTCTTTAAATACTATGAAACGAAAATAGTTTGTAATCCAACTTACTAATATTTATTAACATATAATTATGTACTTGATATATTTATTGTGTTTGGGTGTTGCAGGTCCTCTTTATATAATTATTTTTATATTATTTAAGAGATTTAACTTAAGCTATGTACATAAAATATAATATAAAGAAAATATATACAGTATGAAATAGACGCCACATTATGTATAAAAGATATTTAACTTTTAATCTCGTAAAGCAATAAACAAGTTAATGTTATGTTTTTAAAATAGTATTACTCACATTAGGGTCCTAGTTTTTCAATAAACATTTATGCACACATAAATACTTATAATCAATATTAGATTAAACAATTTATCGGTGATTCAGAAGTGGATATACAATTATACATTGTCACTCGATTACAAACGAGATCGTGAGATAATGTAAGGTCTGTTATTAAAACGACATCACGACTTCCACCGATTACCGATTATGGTCGAGTATAGCTCGGACAATCTATTCCAAAAATGGTAACTCGTAAACGCTTATAAATCGATTATTAAAGTTGTATTCGTGTAATGAATATAGCTTAATAAGTAGCTTCAGGATCACGTGTTTTAAAAGATTATGAATCGAGTGAAGGAACGATTTAAATCGATGACTCTTTTTTAATTTATCTCTGGAGAGAATAATGTTGTAATTATGTTAATGTTCGAATACATCTTTTCACAGCTAGATTAATTCACGTGGATATGCCTATGATGTTTTTTTATGTAGGTACGTAATTTTTCAGAGAATAAAGAATAAACTACACATTCCTACTTGAACCGATCGTTTACTGTGTGTACAAATAGTTTACTATGGGTTTTTTGTGAACATTTTTAAAGAACTTACAATCAGTTATAACTCTTTTATCGACTTACTATGTTCAAAAACGTGCTTATTGTTTCTGAAGTGCAAATTGAAAAGAATACCACAAATAATACAATAAAAACGTTACAAATTCGTCAAAAAAATGCAAAGAGAATTCCAACAGCTTTAATACAATTAGACTCCAGAATATAAAATGTTCAAAGTAACAGATAAAATAACTGCTACCAACAAATTTGGCCCTCGAGTCACATAAACTCGCTGCGCTGGTCAATTTTAACTTTTTTAATAAAACGGAAAGACCTTGGACCACCTGACTTTGTGGATCAATAAAATTGAACAAATATTACTAAAGTTTTACCGACTATAATAAGAGGAACCTCATCATGAATTGGATCGAAGGCAATATTTTACATATTTCTATTAGTTTTCTGTTGGAATGAGTAAATTAATTAACTAAAGAAGGTGATCATTAATACTGTTTTCAAGTTAAAGGCACATAATTCATATATAAATTAAACCTTTCAAGAATAAAATAAAATAATAAATTTATAGATAAGGCTTAAATAGATAGGATTTTTCAAATACCTCGGAAATTGATAGCATTTTGCGTAATACCGCGGGTATTAATTAGATGCCTTTATCTTAATTTTTTCTTGTGATTGTTGCACTGTCTTAGTTAAGCTCGTATTGCTTGTGGCCCAGCTAGGCTATTTACCACAATACTATTTTGTTTGAAATTGAAAATTAATTGAATAACTATTATAACATAAATTCCATTGTAACCTATCAATAGTTTACTTCCCACACACAACAATGAATAGAATATAATGCTGTTTTATTGCATGACTGGTGAATTATTGTATGGTACACGTTGCTGAAATTATGTTTAAGCAACCTACCCACATTGACTGTACAATGTTTACAATATTATACTGTAGTCGTTTGGCATATACTTGTGAAACTAGGCCACACCACACCTCGTTATGCACTAGGTGGTTCTCGCGACTCTATGGTTATGGCCCAATTCTGAAGAGAAGAAATGTAAACAAATGAATATCTTAAGACTTTATACTTCTGAATATATTATTGGGTTATTGTTGTTTATTTATTATTGTTGTTGCTTATTTAGAATAAGTATCTTCTAGTTAGAGCAAGATTATTCCAAACAGGGTACAATTATGCCGAAAACACTAGCTTTGAATAATATTAACAATAGATACCTGTAAAAGTCTCACGCTCTAAGTTTCATAAACAACGACAAAAAACAAGTTTCATCGTTTACTTTTATTTTAGATTTTTTTAAAGAAAGATAGCATACATAATATATTGAGATGTGCATGATAACAAAAAATCAGACTTTAAATCTTTTTACGCTTCTCTCGGTGATAAAATTTTTAGGGTCTTTATATAACTTCTGTGCAAAGCTTAAAAAGTCGTGAAAAAACTATATAAAATTTTTATACCCGTTTAGTGTACGGACAAAAATCAACTGTTTTCTTACTAAATAAATATTGCAAACATACAAATTTATTACCATAGTAAATACTACCTTTAATAGTTATACAAATAATAATTTGACTTAATGTGATAATTTAGACAAGCTAACTTATTACATTCTCTTGAATAGAATTTATCTACCAACTTTTGACATAATGATCAATCACATTACAAAACATAGTATACAGTTAATTAGTATCAATATATTTTACATGGTTATATTTCCATTAGTTTTATACATATAAATGAAAGCAATAGTAGTCTAAGTTCGACTTATGACTGTTTATGTGTAGGTCTCAAAAATAGTTAACAAATCACAGCTTAAAGAAACAACTAATTGTCGTGACTTAATAACATCCCTATCTTATTGGGCGTTGACTTACGTGACTTAATAACACACATTGAGTCAAAACCTTGACTTCGAACGTGTTTTCGGAGGAGTTAGATTATTTGTGTAGTTGAAGTTCACGTCCACGACTTATTACTAAGAGTCGGCCACGTGCCTGTTATTGTGTTGTATAATATGTTAACAGTCGCTATTTTCTTTATAAAAATACGCTATTCACATTAGGATCTGAGTGGCTTGAGGTATTGTCACGCTAAATGATTACTGCCTTTTTAGTACATTTACGGAAGTTGATTTCTAATCATCTGACAATAATACAATGAAACGCAAGTTTAGCGTGACAATGCGTCTACGTGACGAATTTATTTTTGTGTTCGTAAAAATCACGACCATCTTCACGCGATTGCCCTATTTTACCAACCACTACAAGGTTGGGCATTCACAATCCACCTTGTCGCAACAACACCACGGGCTATAAAGCAGTCCATGCGACAACCCTATCGTGAATAGCCTCTAGGCGACAGCTCTCAACCGTCTAGTGATTGAGCCAACAACGTGCTCATGATTAGCAATATAACAAACTGTTTACCTTAATTCATGTATTAGCATAATAATTCAGTGTTCGCCCGAGCCAATGACTCAATACTATGTAGCAACAGGATTTGAATAGCTATGTTAAGATAGATTGCCGTTTGCCACGAACTGCACGTTTTAACGTAGAAAGTAACACTAATTGGCTTACCCGTGGCTTGTAAAGGGTTAGATGTGAAGTAACGACTTATTTTGTTTTAAATTATGCTTGTCTTGTTAGTTTCACAATAGTGCCAGCTGACGCATTATAATATTAACATTAAAGGAAGATTTGTCATGTATTAAAATGTATGCTGTGTTATTATTTATTGTATTTGTATGTTTACAACGGATATTATTAGTCAGTAAATATACAACTGTCCAAGAGCGAGTACTTGGCTGCGATATTGTTTAAAGGTGTTATATTATTAGGTAAGAATGTGTATAAAAAGTGTCTTTACTTTATTATGATTTTTTCTTGTTTTTTTGGTGTTCATATTTGCTTGTAAGACATACGATGAGCAAAATTGTTAAAAAATTGTGTATAATCCTTGATGTTAAAATAGATGTCATAAAAGTGTAAATATTATAACTCGACAAGATTGAGTGTTTTAAGCTTTTAGGATTTCGCTTTAAGTAGAAGACAAAAATTTTCAATCGCTGCTCTTTTTATTAAATAATTGTGAATAAAGAAAGAAAAATACTTATAATACATTCGAAGCTGAAAATTCAAATATATTTTTACGTTAAAACACGGTCATGCTAGTATTGTCTTTTTACAGCAATTTTTATCTGAAAATAGCAGCGGCAGCTTAATTTATACGATTCGTCTCTTAAGCAAATAGCAGGAAAAACTCCGTTATTTTAACGAAACTGCAGTAAGAAATATAAAAACTAAATTCTTTGTATTCTTATTTTTTAACACAATAGAAAGTCAGTAGTTTGTAAAGTATTAATGGTGGTACTAACAATTTTATGTAAAAACGAAAGATATGGAAATTTTATGTCCCTAATATGTCAAGTACGTATATCTACGAGTATATTATAATAAGTGAATTATTGAAGGACTATTAAGGAATGTCACACAAGCGCTCATATAAAAACACATTGCGATCCTCATATCAACTATTCCTAACCCACAGGTCAGACATTACAGCGCAGATAGCAGTCGATTCGGTAAATCAGAGAGAAATTATTGGTGACAAATCATTTTGTAATCTCCGTCCCATTGCACTCGATACCTAATTCTGTAATCAATATTCGCGTCACGACTAATAGTTTCTTGCGATAAGTGATACGTTACCGTGATTAAACTAAACTTTGTTATCACTTGGTAATTGCTTTTGAGATATATGAGAGTATACCACGTCAAGTGTAGATTATTGATTATGTTGAAACGTTCGATCTAAGTTTTTTATTATTATAAAAAAGTTTTAGCAGTGTTTATACTATTGAAATTAACTATTGGTAAATTCTCACCAAATTACACATTATTTGCAAAATGAAAAATTAATTATTTTTAAAATGTTTTTTATTGCTTTTATTAAATAATATATATAAAAAATATTTATAAAATATTCATATTTAAAAATTTTTCTAGCGTTTATCTATAATACTAAAAAATCTCACAAGTAGCATCTGTATGCATAAATTTTC
>DVXP01001854.1:0-13925 GCA_018235645.1 Junonia grisea | reverse complement strand
ATATGTTAAAAATGGCGCTTAGACCAAATAGCCTTTCAACCGTCGATATGTGTCTCAAGTTTCGCCGTGAAGTGAATTGTTATTTACAGCTAATCAAGAACAAATTGAACAACAATTTATTCTCTCTATTAATATGTAGCGACTAGCGACGTAAACTACGTTGTAAAGAATCTATTAGCGGAATAATTTTCTTACATAGTTTCAACTATGCTTGAGCAAATTCTGCGAGTAACTTTGTATGAACCAGTAATTAATTTTCTGACAGTGTTGTTATATTTTTCTCGGCTTTTTTAGCCCAGTTCTTTGCATAATGGGCTTTTTATTCCTCTTAAAGTATATTATTTTACAACCTATGTATACATATATTAATCAATAACACATCATTTATTTATTTCAATCTAGCGTCGACATAACATATCTCTATAGGTTTGTAAAAATCCGTTTAGAAGTGGTAGAGATACAAATATTCCGCTATCCATACATAAATTCCAAAAACTTTCGCATTTTTAATTGTAAATTAGTAAAGATAATAAAAAAAATGTTTACGTAACACAGCCTGTACATATCCCACTGCTGGACATGGACCTCTTCTCCTATTAGGGAGAAGGTATGGAGCTTAATCCACCACGCTGCTATACTGCGGATTGATGGATATACATGTGTCACAATTTCTTCCGGCACATGCAGTTTCCTCACGATGTTTTCCTTCACCGCCGAGCTCATCATCTCAATGAATTCATCTCAATGAATTTAAACACAAAAGCACTTGAAAATCCAGCAGTGCTACCCAGGGTTTGAACCCGTGACCCTGGTTAAGATCCACGTGTTCGCACTGCTAGGCCATCTCGGCTCAAAAAAAATGTTTGTTCTTCATAATATTAGATGCAAGCACATACCTACTCCTATAATTAACATTTTACGTAAAACAAATCGCTATTATAGAAATGATCCTTCGAATTCCAATTTACGACAAGCCTTTATTCCAAGACCTTTGTTCTTTTATAACTTTTTTAAATGAATAGAAATCAATCTCCATAATAGAGTTTTGAAAAAGTCTTTCTGACTAACAATTCAATCTCGATGCAATCGGTTTTACGTTGTCTGCATTTTGATTTTAAAGGCGATCTATCACTCGACTGACATAATACAATAAAATTAATTTCTTTTTTTTAGTCAAACAATATTTTTGTATAACATTATACAAGATACGCCTTGACATCTATAAGTTTCAATTCTAAATCACAATACAACATCATGTTCTAGATATCTTAATAGATAAATAGCATAAAAAATGTTAATCTGTAATTGGCTTATGTGTGGAAGTGTGGATTATGTATCTATTATATGTATTTATCTTTTTAATATTTTATAAATAAATAGAACAGATTATTCAAATAAAATCGTAACTCGGTTTGACTCAATATAATTTGTATATATCATATTTATTATTTAGTAGTCTAAACCAGTTCCGCTGGTACATAGTTTTACAGAATAGTTTTACAAATAAAAAAACTATGTTACGATGACAAATAAAGAACTTAATTCTTGAATCCGACGGCTTGAGAGAGTTATCTCTCTACCGTTATCATTGTGAGCGGCAAATTATAATTGGCGCTAGAACTTGAAACCTTAATGTTTTTTGTCGTTAATTAGTTTGAGTTTTCGTCAGTATTCCAACAAAGAGTAGCGAAACGAGGTGGAGGATTGAAAAACGTGAATTACATCACAGACCACTTGTCGACGTGTTTTGATTACGATTCCTTTGTTTTGACCTATTTTGACGCGGCCTTTGTTACGGTAAAATAAATGAATACTTGACATTATTTTTGATAACAGCTATTTAATTTTTTCGTATTGTTTTATTTCATCATCATTAAAGTTAGGTTATGCACATTAATATTAATGTTATTATTTAATAATTTTATTACTCACATAGACATATGCTCATACTCGTAATTATGACGAAATAAAATTTTGCATTAAAAATGTGTGTATTCAAAACATTTCAAAACGGAGTAAGTAATTTGTGAATCGTTTATTTGCATAAAACCATTTCCTCACTGGGCCGCCTAGTTACACAATTTGACAAAATGATTGATCGTCCCCTCATTTTGTTTTGTCTACTTAGCTAGCGGTTGTTCTTCACAATTATCCCCCAGTCCATTTTCTCGATTTCTCGAAACCGATTTAGTATAACTGCCTTGATACGCTTCGACGGAACTTCTTGAAAACAACAATCAATTGAAATATTTTTTGTTTAATAATGGAATTTAATTTATTTACATTTACTTACATAAACGACATAATATTATTAAAAATACTATTGATATTAATTCAATAATATGGAATGGTTATTTTTGTTTTAAAAATGTTTCGTGTGTAGGATATACTCTTAGATATATCAAATGGAAAAAGAAATTAGGTACAATACTCCACTAAGGAATATACAAAGTAGGTACATAGGTACATTGAAGATACACTTAAAATTTTAAGACCAAGTAAACATGTTCCGTGATCTATAATAATAGTCTATATGTATAGTAAAATAACAACTATATTTTTCCAGGCTCTCCGTGGAAGGTAGAGGTGATGGCGGGGCCCGCGGGCGGCGGCGGCGGGGAGCCCACGAGGCTCATCCCGGCGCGGGTGCCGGCCGTGTTCGAGATCTCTACTTCCCCCGGCGCGCCCACGTTTAGCAAAAATGAGGTAAATATCTTTAATTAACTACTTGATCCTAAGCATAGCTCACCTAGTTTGAGGAATACGTCCTGTCAAACTTGCAATTCTAGTCTTCACCAGTTTTCACCACTTTTCCTAAGCGATGTCCTTCCAAATGGTGACCCCCGGGCGGACTAATTATTTTATGATATCCATTATGATATACAGTTTTTTCGTTTTTTGTGATGAGTAATAATTTTGTTTTTTTTTTTTTTGTTAAATAATAGCTGAATAGATTTTAGAGAGATAGAGAACGGCCTTTGTATTTTGTTTTTTAAATCGAAGCTACTTAACTTAGAGATCTACATACGTAGGTATACATATAAGTTAATTTACTTCCAGTAATAATCCTTATTTCAAAAAAAACAATAAGTGCATCTATTACTATAACATAAAAACAAAATAAACCCAATTCAACAGTAATATTTTAAATATTACCTCACTCAGAATACTTTGTTCCACTTTCGGAACAAATCAACCGCGCATAATTGTTTATACGAACAACAGTGTAAATACTAACAGCGAGCGTGCCAGAAACATCTGTTAAGCGTCCGTTTTGTGTGGCAAATAAAAACCGGGTAAGTACAACGCTTTGACCGAAATCTAGACTTGTAGAGCACTCATAAGCATACTGCCAGTAGGTACCGCCGCTGTGTGCGAGTCCAATAGCCGTATAACTAGGCGTTAGGCGCATACTTAAGTGTATAATAAAAAGTGAGAACCACGGATGCATGATTTATCTTCACTCAGCGTAAAAGCGTTGGCATTTTGCAAGAGCGGTGACAATTTTAGATTTATTAGCGCTACAGTGAACCTTTCAGTACGTCATACACCGTGCGCGCATGACGTTATTAGAAAAAAAAATACGTTTTTATTATATATTTTCCGTATCAGCATCAAAGCTTTTGATCTCTACTCGGAAAATTACTATCTGCCGTTCTTTAGAGTGCAACGAGTGAAAGAATTTTTATGACCTATTTTAATACAACGTGCTGTATACCGAATTTCCTAAGCTGTTTAATTCTTTAAATAATACTTTTGTGTGTAAAATAAAGAATACCGGTCCGTTCGCAATATAATATTAATAATAAATGTTAAAATAATACATAGGTATATAAATACGACAAATATAACAAGGCAATCGATAGCACTCGAGCCTGGTAAAATACAGGGATGATAAATGACTCTTCGAGTGGATGGAAGACATGAATATATAATTTTCACTAAAAAATTCTTTGGAGGAGGATAATGCTCTCTTCAAAATTACCTGAGCGTACATTTATTAGCTTAAAATATTTCAAAATATTATGTTGAAAGATATAATTTTTAATAGAGTAAAAATTTATGTAAAGTTAATTAAAACAAATATTGCAATTAATATATAAAGATATGTTTCTTATCAAATATTATCAGAAAATATTTATATACTTAATATTAACATTATTATTTTAACGGAAAACACGTAGTTAGTTACATCTTTGACTGGTATATTGTTATGGTTGTTGGATTTAAATTCGAACGAGCATTAATATGTTTTCCATGAAACAGAAATCAAATTGAATTATTTTTTCAAATAAAGCAGTCGGCATAAAAAATACTAAAGAAAACCTGCCAGGTTCAGAGGAACTTCTGAGATGTATTTGAAATGGCTTGATTCTTTTTCTTATTATAAGATGTCTTTATGCAGCTCTTGGTTACGAGAGCTATTACTTTATTACTCCAGAATACAATGACTAAAATTAGAATAGAAAAAAAATAGAAATGGTAAGGAAACTGCCTAAAGAAGGTACTTAATATTTTAGGTCAACCAGTCGCCCACCCTGTATAAATTAAAGTGCATTAAATAACATTTAAAGATAAGTCTTATGAAAAATACATTCGTGCATGAATTATTTATTTATATCTGACTTATATATTAGTTACCGTTACCTACATTTGCATTAATGAATTGCTGCACTTAAAAGTGTAGAAAACAAAATCAGGTGTAAAAACAAAATACCTACCTATACATAACAATAATTTAACCAGATGAATACAAATGAACAATTCTCTGGACTACCGTTCTGGTATATTAGTAAATTATATTCTGTATAATTATTTCTGGTTTAATAGTATTTAACGCTGGCGATTGCGGGTTCTAACCCCGCTCGGGGCGGATTTCTGTATTTGTACAACTATTTGCTCCTGTCTCAACCCTCATCGTACCTTAAGTTATCGGTCCCTGCTATCATAATCACCTGATAGGTAATATTCCACTGTAAATAAATTGTAACAGGCTTGCCCTTGGAATTGCAGTGGTTAGACTATTACGTACCTCATGCTCAATATAACAAGATGGCTCTAGTAATTATTTAATTATACATATAACTATGTAATACTCATCAAAATTGATTAATTTTCAATCGGGCTTCGACAATATTGAAAAATGAAAAATTCATTTAAAAACTGCAAAGCTTTATTCATTTGAAAGTTATTTAGGGCAAAGAGCTCTTTCATTGATAAAAGGAAAATACTTTTTCAACGAGCTAGTTTTCATGTGCAGTTTTAGTTTAGCGTTTGAATTTAAAAATTAAAAGTTAAATAGTCATTAAGTAAGTAGTTAAAAATATTAATGAATGAATATTAGATAAAACGAACTATGGTAATATATAATTATTAAAAAGAATACGGAATGTTCCTTCGTAGTTAAAATTTTTGTTTAAGAATGATGTATCTATAAAATAAATAGAAAATAGTATTGTTTTTTTTTCTTATATGTAGAAATATTACATGTTAAAACGAAATATTGTACACGCATTCATTTGACACGCAAAAAAATATTGTATCTTTGGTAAAGCCATGTAAAACTCCATTTAACCCTCCACTATCATTGTTTGTACAAAATCCTGTGTTTATTTTTTTTAATTTACTCCTTTGTCCAGGTCGGTGTGACCGTGACGGCGCCATCGCGCCGGCCCGTGACAGCGCGCGTTCTTGATGTGGCGGAGCGCCCCGGCGTGTACCGCATCGAGTTCACGCCAGAAGAAGTCGGCACACACTTAATTGATGTACGTAGTTATTATTTATATTTTTTTAAATCCATTACATATTTAGAATAGGTCTCATTGTATATTTTTAATATTATCTCCACTTAGAGTTCGACAGTCTCAAATTATGGTCTGAATTTATCTACCCTACAGAATCAAAGACAAAATAATTTAATTGTAGAGGTTTTTTATGTTTAAATTGGTTGTCAATTATATTTCATATTAAATTAAAAATAAAATTCTTTACTTAATTTTTTCTATGATTTCTCGTTGAATTAATTTTTAAACATACAGATGGGTTAACAGTAGTCATACTAAAATTTATAAAGAATAATAAGACATTATACGTAAATCTATACAAAGATATAAATTCGAATTTCCAAATAAACATCACTACATTGCTACTACTACTGCCTAATTTAAACTCATTGCAGGTATTTGTCGATGAAAGAAAGAATAGATTAAGAATAATACAATACAAATAATATAAGAAACACTTTGTTTCTGTCAAAAAACCACATAACTTATTTCGGCACCCGTTAAACTGCCAACATTATAACCATTTTCCTTATTATGGCGTATAAATTAAGTGAACAACAACAACAAACTAAATTTATCATCAGTCTGTTAATGTAGTAGAGAAGAGAGAATCCAAAAGGGAATCATAAAGTCTGAGCACGGTCGTATTTACATAGATAGGCATTGAAGTTAATAATAGCTATTCATATCTATGTATGTACTTATCTATCTGTGAAACAGCCTATCCATACATAAATGTACATTATCATAATTTTCTAGAAAGAAAACTACGCATACATTCCAACGTTTGTAAGTAAAACTTATCGTGTTTAAGCTTCTTTCTTCTCGTCTTAAAATCATCAAAATTGTTCCAAATCTAAAATATTCTCGCTATCGTTTTAAGTGTATATTTGAGAGTTAATTTTAAAATAAACTGGCCAAAATGTAGTGAAACGCGATAGCGACAATATTACAATACAATTACCATATTATAACTTTAACAGTCTACTTGTTTCTTTAACGGTTACTTTTAGTTACATACCTATTACATACGTAAGATAGAGAACCCTTTTACAAAATCTCGACAGATGTGTTTTATAAAAGAACTCCTTATCTTCAAAATTCAAATGAATAAATCCCTTGGAATTTCTTTCGTCTAAGGTTTGTAATAGTCACTTTTTCTAAACATTTCTTACTATCATCGACATATATATTAATCCACCCAAAAGATATCAATAATTTTAGGTAAATCCTAGTCGTAGATACATACTTAAAGATATGCATGTACGACTAGGATTTAGGATACAACTAGAAAAACTTTAGAAATAAGCGATTTAATTAACTAATTTCTTTGTTAAGTGTCCTTCTAAAAGTGGGCTTCCCTGTAAATGACACCTATAAAATCTTTAATTTGCTTGCGAAGCCTTTTATTTCAATGTTTTTTTTAATGTGTCTTGATTTAATTTTTATCTATACCTACTTACATCCAGAAAAACTTCACCGTAAAAGACCTACAAGAAACATTTATTTCTACTCGTGAAACTTAATTTAAACTTAGTTTTATAAAAATGTCATGTCCAATTAACAGCATTCCACTTAAGAAGTCTAAAGTAGGTAACGTACGTTACGTACGTACGTTAACGTACGTTACGTTACGACAAAATACCTTAAGACGATAATACAAAAGGGCAATGACGGCGGGCGCGGAAATTTATTTAAATTTCATGCGGCACATACGCTTTGTTACGTGAAAATATTGGTGCTTCAATATTTTGGGAAGATAGCAATTTTTGGTAACTATGTGCTATTAAAAGGATAACGATAGGGATAGGGATAAATGCATAGTATTTCAACACCCTCTTGTCAAGGAACCGTTATTGAGTCTATATTTAGTAATAGGATATACATATTACACACTAAGTAATTACCTACATTGGTCTCGTGTATGTGCTCTATCCTTTATCGGAATACCAGTTTCCTCGAGACCTACATAAATCGAACAGTCGTTAGCTTAAATCACGTACATTTTGGAGATGGAGATACGATTCCCTGAAAAAAACTTCCATTTTCGGAGATAAGAATGATTCTTTATTGGCCTACGAGATACGCTATGCATGATTTATCTAAATCTTGGTTAGTTTCATTAAAATCAACCTAGTTATTTTTTCCTAACGCACTTTCGAAAAAAAAATGTAGATAATTACAATTTATGATAATTGATATCCATGTTTTCCTAATAATTATATGTATATGTTAAAAGATAACTTTCCAATTAATTAATTTATTTATTTATTAGTTAATTAGTTCAATTAAAAATTTACTCCTTAATTATTTTAAATATACTTATCTATCTACTTATAATTCTATAGGTATATTGAAAGTAATAGTGCTTTATTGCATCATAATGTTACTAAGTAGCATCATTGTTTGCTTTTACAAAGACTTATTTTTAAAAAGAAGTAATTTAACTTCCCACTGCGTCTTGTAAAATATTTTATTTTCGTCACTTCTTTCTTTTGTGCAGCGCTGCATAATAAAAGGAGCATTATTTTTTACAGCTTTCCTTTACAAAAGCGCTGCACACCATTGAATTTGGTACTTTGAGATCTTAAGATTTTATTTAAAATTCAGAATAATTGAGATATTATGATTAATATAATGGTATAATGATAAAAAACAGAATGAAATGATTGTAATAATATGATGATTAGATGTTTGTTAAGGGTGAATAGATACGATACAGGATAAGTACAAAAAATCAAAATATAAGAGAATAGTAAATAAGAAAGAAAGCTTTACCGTGGGAGAGCTATGCATTTGCACAAATGGGCCGGCTCGACCAGAGTGATACCACGGCCTCACAGAAAACCGGCTTAAAATTATGCTTGCGTCGTGTTTCGCCGCGTGAGTGAGTGTACCGGAGGCCCAATTCCCCACCCCTTTCCCATTAATTTCCCATCCATTCCCCCTCCATACCCCCTAAAAGGCCGGCAACGCATTTTGTAGCTCCTTTGGTGTTGCAAATGTCCATGGACGACAGCATTTACTTTCCATCAGATGATCTGTCAGCTCGTTGGCCGCTCTTTCCCATAAAAAAAAAAGAAATTGTTTAAACTCTAAGGAAATATCTTGTAATATTTTAATTAATATTAATATTTTTACAGGTTTCAATAGGAGAGGACAAATTAGCCGCTGGTCCGCTTGTCGCCAAAGTGTATGATGCGAGTCTTATCAAAGTCACGGACATCGGCAACGCTCTAGTCGGACAACAATGCCAGTTTAGAGGTAATTAAAACATTTCTCACAGTGCTAATAAAAGTCAGATTTCCCATAACATAAAACATCAAAAGATTTTATTCAACGAAAAGGGATTTATTCAACGATTTTGTTAAAAATGTAAAATGTTTTTGCCCGGTAAAAGCCGTTTAAATTATCAATTGATGCATGTTGCTTCTATCGATATAAAATAACGTATTGAAATAAAAAAAAAATAAAACTGAGTAATATAAAAACGGAATTTATAAACAAAGCCATTTTTTTATTTCGATATTCCAGATATCGTGTTATGATTCAAAAATTCTAGCTAACACAATTTTTTACACAGTGCAAGGGTCACTGGTCACATAAAAAAATATTTCATTTATGCTATTGTTACATGCAAAACCTGTTAAATATAAGCGTTTAGCGTATAAGTCGGACGTAAAATACAATTTTATTACCTTAAAATGGTTAAATGTTTAAGGTGTTAAAAGAATGCCACTAATTTATGAAGTTCATAATAAGTAGATCAATTTCTTATTATTCTTATTTTATTATTAATAATAATCATTCCCTTTTCCCTTAAAACGGCTATCAGTTTAAAACTGAATGGTACCCGCAAAGAACAGGTAATGTCACGAAAGCCAGCATTGTTTTATTAGCTAACTAACGAACGGAAAAATAAACAAAGGGTACATTTATGTACCAACATAATAAATGTTACATTAAAAAGAAATTACATTATTTTGCGTCTATTATTACATTTTAAACAATTTACATTTTCATTCACAGTGGACGCCAGCGCTGCGGGTGAAGGGCAATTAGAAATTTCAATCAATGAGGGAGAAGTCCCCAATCATGTACAAGTAAGTACAATGTAAACCTAAACAAACTTTAACTAAGTAAACCCGGCAAGTTGCTGCTATTGACAGTGCCTAGACTTGACTTATTAATAAAGTATTGACTCAAGGGATAAATTACATGTCAAGTAAATTTGCGGAATTTAATAAGTTTAGTACTTCCATGAACGATTTTAATTAATAATTTTCAAAAGTAGATAAGTATATTTCTGTTATATTCTTGTTATATCAAGATGATCCAATAAATAGCCAGGGAATTATAAATGTTTGGCGCAAGTTCAAATCTGAATTTATTTTATTTTATTAGAAATCCAACAATAAGCGGATCACTTGATATTGCGTTTTTGTTATCGCAAATACCACAATATGACACAATATGGCATAAAATCTTCGGCATCTACGGTTTAACTTCACTTTAAAATATTAAATTGAAATTATAATTGGCGTAAAAAGTGAAACCATAACAAAGAAAAGTACTTACTTAAAATAAGAAAATCTATAGTAAATAATAAACAGTGGCAACGCAAGACTTAAGTTTGTTGTGAGGAAATTATTTCCCGAGAGCTTTTAGTTGCGACGAAAAAAAGATCTTGAGTTTTCTTGAGTCACATTTCTCGAAGCCCTTACATGCCGACGATAAAGGCCACCTTTATATCCATCTCAGCGATGACCCACGTCGCCTACGCCTTCCACCGCCTCTGGTGAAGTTTAATTTAGATTAAGTCTTTCAAAATTTTTGTAGATAGGTACCTATAACAAAAGTGACTTTTTTAATTTTAGGTAGTGGGCGGTGGTCGCTGTCTCGTTTTCTGGAGGCCCGAAACACCAACGCCTCACCGAGTTGACATCAAATTCAACGGTGAACCAGTGCCATCATCGCCTTTTGTCTTTCACGTAGCACCCGCTCAGAGGGTCATAATCGACACTTCACAAATTGGTATGTAACATATTTTGTAATACTAAATTGATATAATAGAATTGTCAGCGTGACTGACGATCTCTCGCGAGCGCAAGACGTGCGGTGTGGTGCGGGAGGCTGGTCTCGCACCGGCGCGAGATCTCTACCGAGTTTTTGTGTAAGCCAATGCGCCTCCGGCCGATGACACCCGTCTTTATGATACCGGCAGTGAAGCTGTTAAAGTCATCAAGATATTTTCATTCATCTTTGGAATACTTAATGTGTTAGGCATGTAATTTAATTCCAGCATATGTTACAATTAAATTCAGTTTATACTACAAACTTTGTAGTTACTACGCCTTTAAATAGTTTTTTATACATGCCTACCTCGTTTTTATCTACTAAAATTCTAACGTTATGGCCTGCTGACAGGAATGACAAGGCAGGACTTCTGTACCTACATAAAATTATTTCGAAATGTATATTATTATTATTACAAACTACATTTATTGCAATGAACTAAATTCTCATGATTTAATGTCCCCCGTGTGTATAGGCCAACATAATTAATATGCACCTATGTTGTAGAAATTATCCGATTGTTTGCGTATTGAGTATTGACAGTGACAATGACATATTTACTTTTTATTTGACACTTATTGTTTATAACAGAAATTCAAATAAAAATACAAACAATACTATATAAATTACTAAAATAAATATGTGTAATCCATTTTTATAAACTCCTCTTGTAGAACTAATCCAAGTCGGAGAGGTAGCGTCATGTTCAGTACGAGTAGAGGGGTCTGGGGGTGGCGAGCTCACTGTGACCGTTCGAGGGCCCCGGGGTGAAGTGCCGGTACGACTCACAGGAGAAGCCGTGTCTGGATTGGTGGCTAGCTTCACTCCGAAACACGTCGGACCTCACACGCTCACTGCGAATTATAACAACCAACCTGTACCGGTAAGATACTAACTTTATGCTATTTCGAACAGCAAGCTTTAAAATGTAGTTACTTGATTGTGAAGTGGAAAACAAAACAAGAGAGCCAGATTCCACTCTGGTTTCCTCTACTTACCTTTTGGAAAATTATCACATTTTGTGTTACTGCATTCTGATAGATCTCTATAATATCTAAATTTAATGTAGGTATCAAAAATTTACTTGTAAGTAACATTTAGTAATGCAATAACAAAACCAAAAGTTTAAAAATTTAACTCTTGTGACTTAAAGTTAATTTCAACAACAATAATTTAATTTTCAAATGTCAGAGCTCAAGGTATAATTCTCAAACAAAAATTTTATGTGTTTACTTCTAGGGCACACCATTTGTCTGCAAGGCTTATGACAGCAAACTTGTTAGTGTCAGTAGTGGAGCCTCTGCTCGCATAGGAGTTCCCGTGCAGCTTGGTGTCGATGCAGCTCAGGCTGGAGAGGGGAACCTTGAAATTACTGTGGCTGCTAGAGGCCTGAATATACCAACTCAAGTTCACCCTCAAGTAAGATTAATTTCACTTATTTATTAAATAAGTACAGACCTAACTATTAAATTATTTGTGAAATAATTAAATGCTATAGTAGGATTTAATTTTCTTTCTTGCAGTTATTATATGTACAACTTAAGTATTTCATGATTAACCTAAGCCACTATTTTGGGTTGCGTCTTATCTGTCAGTTAAATTTTATTCGGAAGAAAATTAATTATGTTTATTATTACAGGGAAATGCAAGATTCACAGTATCATTTACACCGACCGAGGCCTGTGAACACATTGTGAATGTGTCATTTAACAAAGTAAGTTTTTATATATCCACTATTTATTAAGACATGTAATGGTTTAATTGCAAAACACCCAAATTATTTGTTTTAATATATAATGTAAAATGTAAAATTCAAGGCTCATGCCGATGTTGTAGTAATAATGATGTTCTTATTCTTTTTCTAGATGCGTGTTCCCGGCTGTCCTCTCATAATTGATGTATCAGAAGGTGGAGGCAGCGGTGCAAGAGTCACTTTACCAGGGCCTGTACCTCTTCACCAACCCGCAGCACTAACACTCCACCATCAGTCTGCCACACTCGACCAAATAGAAGTCAATGTTGAAGGTATGTTCATTAAAAACTCAGGTACATAGTTTGTCCACATTCAATTAAATCACAAAATATTAGTTGTACTAACATTTCAATACCACAATCTTACCATTTAATATTAGTTTTGCTTAATTAAAATGCAATTTAATTTGTTACAATAAATGTTTTGAAATGTAGACGAGTGCTAGTCATTTTTTCATAAATACTTTGGTTCTTTTACAGGCTGGCATAAATGAGAGAATTAATATTCATTTCGAAAGATGAAATGAAAATTTTGAATAATCATAGGACAAAAATTTCCATTTTGGACGAACACAGTTTTGAAGGAATGACTGAGTGACACAAAATAGTAGTAGAATAGAGAAAAAGAAAATAAAAAAATTTTGCTTAGCAATACTAACCACATTCACTCACTAACTCATGCTTATTATTATAATTAAAAACACATAGGTATTTCATTTAACTAAACTAACTCGTCACTAACATAGATTAAGTTATATCACTCACCGAAAAGAAATTTTTATTTTTAAATAAATTCGCGTATCAACTAGTATCAACTATGATATATAAAAAAAAAACAATCAGCCATAAATATTTTGAAGTATAACATACATTTTACAAGCTCATCCGCTTCGCCCTAACTCCCTAACATAAAAAAAAAATAGACAAACCGTAAGCCGCCAAAACAGAAAAAAAGCACAGATAAAAAACGAAATTCAAAAAGAGAATATGTAGACGCTAGTGAGGGGTTAAGGGCGTAGCGGTGAGCTGAGCGATGGTGGGGCGTAGGTCCGAACGGCGCGTCGGTGCCGGCGGCGGTGGCGGCGGCGGGCGCGGGCGTGTTCCGCGCGGAGTTCGTGCCGCGCGCCGTGGGCGAGCACCGCCTCAATGTGCTCGTCGACTCGCTGCCGATACCCGCCAGCCCGTTCCATTTGAAGGTGAGACGAGAACATTGCAACTGTAATAGGGGTCGGTCGTGTTACGTAACGCAATTTTTGAAGATTTTAGACCCCCTCCCCCACATGTAACGCACCGTAACGTTGTTCTGTACCCCTC
>DVXP01001853.1:0-13927 GCA_018235645.1 Junonia grisea | reverse complement strand
ATATATTCCTTTAGTATTTTATACTAGTATAAGTATGTAAAATATCTAGTATGTATAAGCAAAACGAACAACTACTAAATACGTAATAAATAATCGTTTTCTAGTCCTGTATTATATGCATAAAGTATGGACACTACGAGTCAGAAAGGGAGAAAAACTCGGGAGCGTTTTTTGCTCACAGTAAGCCTTCCAGCTCTATATATAAATTCCTTGCAAATAATAGACTAACTTCAGATTGTCATTCAGAACAGTCAAGTTAAAATATTTGCACTATAGAGCGAGCAATGTTAGTTTATCATCGGCACACCACATAGAGTATAGAATATATATATTTATAAGCTTATGTCTACTTAAATGTAATGTTTATATCCATCTGTGAGTTTCATTTATATCATTTATTAGCCATTCTAGCGTCAATATAGCATAACACCATTCTGAGCCACACTATTAATCTTCATGAATTTGAAGATTTGTAACACAAGTGGTTACAACAATTTATGATTTGATTATGACATTAAACACGAGCCCAAATGATTTGTGAAACTATTAACTACTTGCGATGTCATTCAAAAAATGAGGATTCCAACCACCGTATGAACTTATATATTTTTAAGCAGAAAATACAGCCTTTTCAACATGTGTATATTATGTTAAAAGAATGTATTTTTATTATATATATTTAAAGCATACATATCACGGACGGATATATAATATAGAGCTTGTGTACCGATGACGTCGTGAAGAGAAAACGATAGAAATGTTAGTATGGTCCACTTCGAG
Source organism: Junonia grisea (assembly GCA_018235645.1). NCBI lineage: Eukaryota > Metazoa > Arthropoda > Insecta > Lepidoptera > Nymphalidae > Junonia > Junonia grisea. Next base: position 13,147 of record DVXP01001853.1, on the reverse strand, counting down.
GTAGCTTGTACGAGATTGAAACAAAAATTAAGATAAAGACAAAAAAATATGTTACTCAAGTAGACTAACATTTTTTTGGTCTTCGATAGGTATTCATAAAACGATTGTTGAATTCGTTTGTAGAAACTCAAACTAAATTCCATGAGAGATTTTGGTGAAGTTATAGTATTCTTATATACAATTGAAATTGACTATAATTTTAATAAACAAAGTTTAAAAATGAGTCAAACTATTGATAAGAAGTTAAAAGCCTACTATATATCTATCGACGCCACGCTGAAAACAATATTTTCGAGCTTAAGTTTAATTTCTAAGCTATAGTAAGATACTAGACATTGCCATCGAACGAATTCGTCATTACGCATTCTTAAGGCCCTTTTCTCACGAAGCTATTAAGAGGCTATGCGACTGAGACGCTGATCTTGTATGGCGGCCTCTAATAAGCGACACGTATGACATTAGCACAAAATACAAATTTCTTGACAGTCGCTTAATGGGAGAAGGGCTTTAGACTCTAATTAAATTTAGATGCTTTTTTTAATTATCCGTACAAGTGACCACGAAAGCCAATATAGTCGGTGCATGTTAGCGAGTCCCGAGGCCAGTGGAAAGGCAACGTACCGGTAGCTATCGTCAGGGGTCAACGATTTGCAACGTAATATTTTTTGGAGCTTAAGTTAAAGGATCATCGTCATCAACAAACGAATTCGTTATTGCCTTATTTCAATTAGCAAAAAATATTTTATTCTTTGAATAATTCGTACAAGTGACCACCAAAGCTGCCAAAGTATAGTCGGTGCATGTTAGCGAGTCCCGAGGCCAGTAAAACCAGGGCAACGTACCGGCAGCTACGTTATCCTATCGTCAGGCGTCAACGATCTGCCACACAATGAGGTGGGAGGCGGTATCTCGCACGTCATCGGCATGCTCCTCTAGTGGACAAGTAAATGACTGCAAATGTTTTCCTTCTACTGATATGTTGTGGTTTTTTTGTTTTTGATCGAGGGATACTCTGTTTGTTTTCAAATGTGAAAGGCTCCACGCACACGTTCGGTTCGGTTTAAGTTTTTTCAACCGTGAATCACTTTTTGAGTTGTTTTTCCGTACGGAAACGTTTCAGACGCGCCTTGTCAAACATTTTGTATGTAATTGGAGCGTTCCGAACCGAGCCGAACCGGACCCGAACCGAACGTGTGCGTTAAGCCTAAATGTTCACAAATTAGTCGCTAAAATAAAATGGTACAACTGAAAGATTTTGATAAAGACCTTTGATAGGTAACATAATTAATATCATCAATGAATCGTTGAATTTTAAAGTACCAGATAAACTTATAAGTGAATCTTGTCTAAATAAAAAATTTGCCAAGATATTTAAATATATATAAGAAGTGCTCATTTTAAGTTTTTAAATGATATATTTTGTTTTCACATTCATCACAAAATTTCTATACCACAATAGCGAAATTGTAATTTTCAAATTTTTCTATGAAATTGCCTAACTTTAGTGAATCTCAAAAACCATAAAACAAACAGAGTAATGGACTAAACTCACAACATCTCAGTAGAAAAACTTATAATTTTCAAAACAAACAATAGGCACTCTTTAAAATTAACAAAAATAAGCAAAATAAACTTTACTAAAAATGGGGGGTTTAGCGTTAATCGCGTTTTTGGGAGCGAAGGATGTATTTTTATAATATTTCGCAAAGTACACATACCCCCTTCCGTTATAACTACAAGCATATATTATGAAAATCTAAGTACTTATAAAGCATATAAGCATTACTAGGTCGTCGCTAAGTCCTTAAGCCCAAGCCTAACGCCTACCGATTGGCGTAGCCAGGTTTTTTATACCTATAACATAATAATATGGGAAAGGCACTGTGTAGGAAAACTCAGTTATATTTCAAATAATTGTCATGTAATTAGATACAGGAAAAAATAAACACTGGCCAACATACGTGGTAGTGAGGGGAAGATATGGGGTTTACTTGGATAAGAAAGAAAGGGGGGGGGGATTGGGAATTTTCATACATCTGGCTACACCAATTCGCCTACCTCTAAATAATTCAACGTGCATATTGCTTGTTTGGAAAATAAGACAAAAAGTGACGAAAATATAAAGGGGAGGGGGGATTAAGAAAGCATATGGAATGGAAGTTATGCTGATATTCTGTAGTTACCCTCATTCGTAGACATAACAAACCTTATTATACACATGACACACATTATTGTTTAAAATGGATTTGTATTAGATATTGAAGGGGAAATACATTTGTAAGCTTTATTTACGGCCTCAAGTATGGTTTTCATAAATTCTTTATCATTGCTTTTATGTCATAGAACTATCGGCGCATCTTGAATGAAGCCCCTGTATTACTTTTGAAAGTTTTCGATAACATAATTCTCATTCGGTATTCTTTCACTGACAAAAATTAGTTAAATATTTTACATAGTTACAATATTAAAACTTACAAATATACGGCTAAGGTCGCACTATGATTATTACCAGCAAGTGAAACGCGTAACTGCGATGTATATAAAATCAGTCGCGAAAAGAAAACTTCTATTAGTTTCCTTTATACACAAAACCAGGCTGTTTAAATCCAGGGCGGTTTAGCCCATAATGCGGCCTTAGCCTATCCCCTAAAAATGTCAATCATAAAGTAGTGTGTGTGGGGATCACCAAATATACGATTCTAGCGGCACCCTATGATGGCCGTTTTGACGTTTGCCTGTTTATAAAGTTTCGTATTAATTAAGATTAAATTTGAATAAGATAATTGCCGTTCTTTATTGTCAATAATGACGTGAATTTGTTAGTCATACAATTTATGGAATGTATAAATTTAGCATAATTTTTTTTTATTACATTGATTTCTAAACAATATAATTATGTTAAGGCCCCGCAAATATATTTTTTTATTTTATAAGATTATAATTATGTTTGGTATACTCATGTACCCCACAACTCAGCATTTGTTTTGCGAAATTCAAAAAGTTTAAAAATTAAATCTATTTAATATGATCCACATAGATTTAATTTTTATAGGTAGTAGACCTACCTCGGAAAAACTCGCGCCAATGCGTTTTTAGTTTCTCTTTGTATTTTTTTCGTGTTCTTCATTCCAATGTTCAGTTTACTAAAATATATTAAGTAAACATTTATATTTTAGTTTTACTAAACTTTTTTTATCAGGTACTATTACAACAAAAACTTAAAATAGTTACTTCAATAAAATAAAGATTTGACTACTTGTTTTCGATAATAAATTTACATTTTCCATCACTTTTTGAATGTGTCAAAACGGCTATCGTATCTTGCCGCTAGGATATAGTGTGTAAATTAATGTAAATATTATTATAGAATAATTGTTGTGTGTGTTTGTCTGTATGTAAATATAAATAAATATGTGAGTGATCCCCACAGTGTGTAACGATTCATAGACATTAACAAAACCTTTCATGGTATCTTACCTATCCTAAAGTCGATGTACCCCTCCCCCCCGGAGATGACGAGCATGGGGGGCGACGCGGGTGCGGCGGGGGGCTGGGGCGGGGGCGGTGAGTCCGGGGAGGAGGGGGAGGCGCCTGGAACAGCCACGAAGAAGGTGACGGCCTCACGGTGCCCATGGAAGCTGAGCTGCGCGTGCGCCATGGAGCATTGCGGTATGGAGGACGTTATTGACCCAGTTCGGACGAGGGCTGCGTGGCCTGGAAGTGACGATTGTTATGTTATTGCTCTGATTTGGTTATTTGGTTAATATTAAACTTAATTGGCGGTATTATTTCAACACCAAGCTTACCAAGTTGCAGTCAAATTAATCGTTGAAACTAATTTTACATAATAATAATAATAAATAGATTTATTGAATTTTAGCTCCTCTATCAACTCCTGTCAGATATCGAGATATCAGACGTCGAGTTACCAGTAACCCTGTATATTAATTATGTACTTTGAGACTCAATTTGTTTCGACTCAGTGCAAATGAGAAATCAATGTCTAACATTTATGTATGGCGCAATTTGTGATGTAGTCTAAGCATACTTTAACAACAGTTCAACTCTCACTCACCCGGTACAGGCGGCCTATTGGTCCCAGACGCCGTCGCCAATGCTGTAGGGACCAGGGAGTTTGTAGCCGGAGTACCCTCGGACAATGGTACTGATATCACCACCCCATTGCTGGTACCAATCCACAGCCGGCCGGAGGATATCAGCAACGCCGTTATCCTAACGAGGGAGAAGCCCAGCTTGCCGGTACCAAGCATCTTGCTGACGTAGGGCTCGATATCAACGTCTTTCAAGTGTTTGTACGTGTGTGCGTGGTAGAGCCGTAACGCTGAGTCCATTTTTATCGATACCTGTGATTGGAAATTTCGTTATTAATATTTTGATGTTGTTTTTTATTTAGATAGAAAATAAAAGTTCGTTATATAGCTGAAAACCTGAAATTTTAATACAGTCTTCATTGCAAAACTTCTGTGTTTCGTTTAAAATGTTCCAAGTTTTATTTGGTAGTATAAAAAAAACACAGACTTTTTAAAAAGATATCTCGACCAGAAGCTATTTGCAAAAAGCTTAAATGTTACTTACTAGACATTTATATAGCAACTGGACATTGCTGACAGAAAAATGAAACTAAATGTCTTTCATGTCGGTAAATATATGGATAGACATAATAATGTATATATGTAGTGTTAGTGGTCCTTTTTGGAATACACGATTGGGTGGTTGCCTGGTAACGGTGGTTGTTATTTTAAAATGGAAGACAGCAATATCGGGGTGTCATATTGTATAGAGAACTGCAATAGAGATATCTATATATATAAAAGAAAGTCGTGTTAGTTACACCACTTATAACTCAAGAACGGCTTAACCGATTTAGCTGAAAATTAGCAGGGAGGTAGTTTAGAGCCAGGACAAGGATATAGAATACTTTTTATCCCGTTCCAAATCATTCCCGTGTGACTTGACATGAAACGTCAGTCACTATAAAACGTGGTATAACACAAAAGAATCAGACTTGGAATAACAAAACACTAATGACAGCTATGTAATGACGTATGGATATGGATTTAATTTAAAAAAATCTGCTTATTTATTGCTAAAAATCTGCTCAAGGCGGAACAAAGTTCGCCGGGTCAGCTAGTGTATAATGAACAGTGGTTGTATTATTCCCTTCTGGACTATTTCTAATAGTAGATAAACATTGTCACCTCCTGTAACCTAATGGCTAAGGTGTTATTTGATTCTCTTTTCTGTAACTCTACCGAAACCAACAATATCTTTCTTGTTTAATAAACTTCTAGTCATGTAACCAATATACCCAAACGCCGTCCCAATGAACCGTTATCTGTCGCGTCTCGTGAAGTGAAATAAATTTAGTGTGTTAGTGTGTATGCTGCATTATAGAATTAGTCTAGTGTTAAGTCGCCTTTATAAAAACACCTCATGTGTCGTTGCAAATATTGTGAACCACCCATTTGCCTGAGCTTTCTTTGCTATATGTATAAATCTTCGATTGGTAGTAAATATGACTTGAAGCTAGAAAGACGTTTCTTTTCAAACCCAGTAATTAACCACATTAGATGGCGACCCCGCCAGGATTCGAACCTGGAATCTTCTGAACCGCAGTTGGTCAGTAATTAACCGCATTAGATTTGGGTGTGCCTCTAACTTGTAACACACGACGAGACCTCTACTCCTAACACTTTGTCCCTATACCCGCATCATACTGAACGACTAACAGCAGTTAGACAACAAACTATAGTAAAGTAACAGCCTGTACATATACCACTCGATAGCATTGGCCTCTTCTCCAATTAGGGAGAAGGTTATGGAGCTTAATCCACAACGCGGCTCCACTGCGGGTTGGTGGGATATACATGCGTCAGAATTTCTTCTGGTACATGCAGGTTTCCTCACAATGTTTTCCTTCACCACCGAGCTCGAGATGAACTTAAACAGAAATTAAGCACTTGTAAATTCAGCGGTGCTAGACAGGGTTTAAACCCAAGACCTTCGGTTTAGATGGACGTGTTCTCACCATTAGGCCATCTCGGCTCCAACAAACCAACAAACTATAGGAATATTACAATTAATACAATACATACCCATACGCCATCCCTATGGGCCGCCATCTGTCGAACTTGGCTCTCGTGTCTCGGATGTGCTTCTAACGAATGCAACAAACGCCGAGATCGCGGCTCCACTACCAGAACTCTGTTCCTATAACCGCACCATACCGCCCCGCCGACAGCACTTAGGCAGCGGACTATGGGAAAATAATAAATTTTATTTATTTAGGCATCTTTGACCCACTTGTTAGTAATACATTATCCTTATACGTATTTTAGTAACAATTTTAATTCATTATAAATACAATTCAATTAAAATTCAATGTAAATATAATTTAATTTAAAAACATTATTTAATTCAATTATATCCTTATCAAAATTCATTATAATAAATAGATCCTTATATAGAAATTATTCATAAATAAGCACTTTGATAACGTGGTTTAACATTGAAACGTTAGTGGTTGCGAGTTCGATCTCTCGCTCATGACTAACATCTATATCGACCATATGTATGTTTGCTGTGGTTCGTTGTTTATCCATCCCTGCATCTCATTTTAAATGGAACCACTGATGGATTATTTATTTACCACTATGATTTTGTATGTGTATTACTAGCTTTTTGTTAATATAACATAGCCTATGTTCACCGGAGATAGCGTAGCTTCCCAAGACTGAAAGATTTTTTTTAATCGGTCAAGTAGTTTAGGAGTTTATTCATTCAAACAAACAAACAAACAAACAATGAAATCTGTCCTCTTTATAATATTAATATAGATTACGCATAATTATTATTTATAATGTTATACCTATGGCGTCGTTGTGATTATAAATAAATCTTACCGGAACATTTGGGGTCGCCGAGCGTCATGAGCCAGTACTGGGAGAAGTCCCACTGTCCGTCTGCGCTTCGAGCGAATATGGCTATCGTGCCGTCCGCTAGTGCGACCACACAGCGGGACGCGCACCACACGATCGACAGTATGGCGTCGTTTAGTTTTACCCTGGAGAAAGAGAGGGCATTTATTTGTTATATTAAGGCAATTAAGTTTTAGTAATTATTACTTCATTTGATGAAAAAATGGGATAATATGAATACGTGTTTTGTGAATTGTTTATTGAATTGCTATACTTTTTAAACTATTTTAATTTAAAAACTAAACAACTAGAATAACATTAAAATCAATTAAACACAAAAAAAAATGTTATTAATGATGAAATTATGTGGAAATAAAGAATGTAAAATATATAATACGCATCGAATTTAAAAGTCATTTTCTTCTATAAATCAGTTGAAAATTAAACGAAGTTACTATTTCCTGTTCGATAAGAAAATTATTGGAACATCTACGGTTTATTAGTCTAGTCAATGGAAATGTTTTCTTTGAAAATCTTGAAAATAAGTGGTTTTGTAGATTTAAACCTCCTCTTTCCAATTAAAAGTGGTAAAAATTTTTGCCACTTGCTATTTGTCACAAGTTCTTTGACAATATCCCTTTAATTACTAATTTCTATAGAAATACCTACCTCGCCAAGCACTTGCTGTAATTCCCCATAGCCGAGTGCACATAAAGCACGCCGCTCTTGGTGCCGAGCCACATCGTCGCCATGACGGTGGACATCTTACGGTGCATGGCCTCCTCTTGGGTGCCTTCTGGTAGAGTTTCCGATTGCTCTTGTGCGAACGCGTCTACGCCCGGTTCGGGAGAGCTCCGGGGTTCTGTTACCGCTGTAATGTTATTGTTAGATTGAAAGGAATGAAAACATTATTGAAATAGGATTTTACGATTTGTAGATGACAAATAGTAATAGTGCACTTTATTCTGAGACACATGATCGGCAGAGGAATTTCATAGGAACGTATATTTTAAAATGAATTTCAGAAAAAAAGCTAAGTCTCATAATTATTTTTTGCTCTGATAAATGTCAATTTTTATGTTTGATTTTATCTATTTGATCATATACCCATTTTTATACAAAATGTAATGAATAGATTGTAAATTAAAATATTAGTCAATTAACATTTCAAACAACAACAACAAACAATTTACCATTTGCACTAAATAATTATCATCAAACGGCAACAGTAAATTTACCATTAACAGGCGTAGATGACAACGGCGGACTGTCAGCTGTACCGGTTTCGGGCTCCGCTTCCGCTTCCGCGCTCGCATCCTTCTCCGCCTCCGCGTTGTCACCCGCTTCCGCTTGTGGCGGTTGAGTCGGCGACTCTTTCACGGGCGTACTCGGTGGTGTTAGTATGGTCGCTTGGACCTATATAAAATTTAATGATTATTTGAAATGGGATACTTAATGTGTTAATCTTTTCTAGTCTCAAGGTGTATTTATAAAGTTACTTTTACATTACTACAGCAAATGAAAGAATGTGATGGTCCTTTTATTACAAATTAAATCTATCTTAAAAAAAATTACTTTAAAAATAATTTTAATGATCACATATAAATATGCAAAAAAAGCTTTCGAAATATTATTTTACACAAATACACATACATAGACATTTATCAAAAAAAAATTTAGGGAGGTGCCGGTCATGGAAGGCAGTTATCATTAATCATTAAGTAACTTTGTCTGAATTCTCCTGCTTAACAGATTTACTGCTACATTCATAAAGCAATTGTTATTTTTGTATACAAAAATCTTATTACTAACCAGTCTCGTGCTGCCTACAACGACTTCTTTTTCGCCATTTTCGCCCGTCCCATTGCTGCTGGCCGTTATCGAGCCATTGCTCTGACTCTCCGTCGAGTCGCTCTTACCCACGCAGAATAGGGATTGCTGAACGAAAATTTTAAAAATTAATACATTAAATTATAAAAATTAAGTTATACTATAATAGTGTCTAAACATAACACAGCCTGCACATATCCCACTGCTGGGCATAGGCCTCTTCTCCTATTAGGGAGAAGGTATGCAGCTTAATCCACCACGCTGCTCCACTGCGAATTGGTGGATGTACCTGTGTCAGAATTTCTTCTGGCAAATGCAGGTTTCCTCACGTTGTTTTCCTTCACCGCCGAGCTCGAGATGAATTCAAACACAAATTTAGCACTTGAAAACCAGCGGTTTGAACCCGTGACCTTTGGTTAAGATCCACGTGTTCGCACCACTAGGCCATCTCGGCTCTAATAGTGTCTAGCGGTAGTCAACTACAGCGAGTATATTGATTCGAACAAGGCACCTACCACATTCTCATAGAAAATCGATGTGAAGTAGCTCTGTTTCTGATAAGTGCGAATTCCGCATTTCAGTTGATACATTTTTCTCTTATATCCGTTATTCATTATCTAGGAATAATTCCTTATTCCTAATTATCTACTGTAATACTGTAAATGTACTCTAATACTGTTTTGTAATTAATGCATCCAATGATCCAATTATCATTTATAAATAATTTTCCCATATATATCAACCACGTACCGAGTGCCGTTTATTCTCATCATTGTGGTGTGCGGGAGACGCGGATTCCCTTGAGCGCATCTCACGATAATCTTCATCTAAGGCCCCCGGTACTGAGGCGACGCACAAGATGTGCTTATCACTGACCGGGAACGATTCGATCACATCTGCTGGGTTGTTCGCGTCGATTATCTAACAAATATAATAATGGTTATATTAATTATGTATAAAGAAATCTATAATCAGAATCCAAGTGGGACCAAATTTATTTTTGCTTAGTGACACTTCCAAATGGACTTAACTCCATCTAGGCTGAATATATTACAACCGATCTAAACTAGTATTTGGTAAGGTCTTTTAATTTCGGCCCAAAATTCGTAAACCAGTTAGTCTACCGGTATAAATATATGTAAAAATTTCTACGTAATTTTTTTTTTACTTTCAATTAAAACCATTACATGAGGACCCATTCTAGGTTGCTCAAGCGTTCATCTAGAAATCAACATGTTTAAAATTTCAGAAACCTGTAAAACATTTTTTATGTAAAAATCTAAAAACATGTTAACATAGTTACAAGCATCTTGATAACAAGACACAGCTTACCATTATATTCCGATATTAATCTTAACAACAAGACACGACTATTAAACTTCACCAAATTTTAGTAATCCAAGCCGTTACCCTATTAACTACTACATACACAATTCCACAGGTCCATACCATAACAATCCCCTTGTTCTGCGTGCTGGCACATATCCACACTAGCGAAGACAGTGTATTCTCAGCGGGCTCAGGGGATGTTGGTAGCTGTTCATCCCCTTGCTCTACTTCGGGCGAATTGGCTCCTTGGGCTTTGCTCATCTCGTACGCTGTATTACGATAAAGAGAGTAATTGGTATATAAATATAGTATATTTTTATTTATGTCGATTATTGATTTTAAGTTTCTTTATGGACTGATTCGACTGGGAGCATCACATGGAGATGACTTTATGAATAGATGTGTTTCATAAAGTATAGGAAAGATCCAGGAACATAATTCCCCTTTCCTAATATTTTCCTTACTTATTTTTTTTTAAATAAGTAAAGGATTTAGGTGTCCTTTAGTCAATAGGATAATTGCTTACTATTGAACCTTGCAAAGTTGCAAAAAAAATCAGTGATGATCACTTATCATCCTGAAACACCCAAATTTTCAATCAATTCACAACTCATTTACCTCATTTATTTTACATTTAAAATAACCAAATCCCCGTTAACTCTTTAGTCATTTGTAAACCAACACATATCTACCTAAACACATGGCGTCCTGCGTCTTCTCCCGGTCGTAGAACACGCTGTCGCCCACCATGCAGCCGCCGTCTGGTGTCCTACCACCGCCACGGTCCACTCCCGCTGCGCATAGTAGCGTCATCTGTGGCTCCGACTCTGCTATCGGCCTGTATTCAAATTATAAAATATAACTATAAATGTATGCACCCTCCTATAACATAATAAATAAACAGTTTGAGTGACTGTGTATAAAATGACCCATTGCTAATGAAGGGTATACACAAAGAACAGAAAAAGTTTCAAGTTTTATTTTTTATATATTTACTAATATTTATCAGCCTATGTATAATTATAAACCTTAAGACTTGCATATAGAATACCCACTAATCTAAGGGGGTTTAGAAAGATGTTGAATTTCAACCTACTTGCATATGTTTATTCTACCTAACCTTGCTAAAGGGGGTGGGGAGGTTAGTAAGGTTACCTGCAAAACACCACAGCACAGGAAGTGCCAGTGCCGGTGTTTACCTCCTGAAGATAGAGACAATGTGTGCATTGTCTAACATGACAACGCTGTGCTTGTCCACTCTTGCACGGCAGACTCCATCCGTATGGCTATCTAACTACCTAGACTTGGAAGAATGGGGGGAGGAACAATAAAGTATCCTACCTGCAAAACACCGGCACCGGTACTGGAACTCCTCCTGAAGATAAGGAAAGCGCCCCACGCTGTGCTTGTCCACTCTTGCAAGGTAGACTCCATCCGTACGCCTGCGTACGCCCGTCCTCTTTACGTACGTGCGCCCGCACCTATACCATGCATGGTTTTACTTTGACTGTTTTATGTTACTATTTAAATATTTTTATTTTTAATTATACACAAGAATACGACAAAGTAACAGAACGAATCGTTAATATGAATATTCTTTCTTAGTTAAATAGTAGTGATAGAAATCAGTGGTTTAAAAAAAAAGAACAAAATTTGAATTTTGGTTATTTTATTAGTACCAATTATGTAGATTAATAAAATAAGTATCACTTTAAATATATTCAAACATTAAATACTTGTCTTTTACATATTTAAAAACGTAAGTAAATTGCTTTACAATAATATATTTATCAACAAATATCACAATAGCATATCACATAAGAGTATACTTAAAATAATACAACAAGTAAACAATTATACTAAAACAGTCACAAACACTAAAATAAACTAGTTAATCATAACTTTCTATGCGTCGGTAATTCATCAACGGGGTTCAACTGAAAAGAAGAGAAAAGGAGAATAGGTAAGGGAAAGGAGAAACAAAAAGATTTCAGAAAATAAAAGAAATGGCCGAAATTCACTGAGTGTGCGAACACGTGTATCTTAGCCTGGCTACCACCATTGAGTTTTCAAGTTTTTAAATTAATCTCGTGCTCGGCAGTGAAGGAAACCCTTGTGAGGAAATCTATGTGTCGGGGGAATCTCTAGTACGTGTATATCCACCAACCCGCAGTGGTAGCGGTGGATTAAGCTCTTAACCTTCTCTTATAAAGGTGATGAGGCAGGCCCGGATTTGAGCTATTTGCAAGCTGTTACTTTACTAATTTACTACTTTAATCTATTTCGTATAAATTATATTAGCCAGCATTCTAGCATCCTTTATTCTACGCTGATTAGCACTTACAGTTAAAAAACAATCTTCTATGTGTATATGTCAATTCAAGACGTTAACTGGTCGGCTGTTCTGTATTTCAGAACAATTGATGATAATGTTGTATGATAATGAAGACATTGGAATGGTAGTTGTGTTTGATGATTGTGTACGTGATAGTACCAGTGGCGTGTAGTGTAGTGGATCATTCAGAACTGGACCGAGCGAGCGTCTTCGTCGTAGTAGAAGTAGTGGTGTTGTATGGTAGTAATGTGTTTGTTTCGTATGTAGTAGTATGTAATGGTAGTACACGGCAGTTCCAGTGGTGACAGCGTCACCTGTTGGAACTGATCTAAGCGAGCGTAGTCGTGGTGTATAATGTTGGTGTATGGTCATATTCGACGGTAAAACACACTCCTGCTGTAACCGACACTTTTAGTAATATTTTTTTTACGTATTTAGAATCAGAAAAAAAGCTGCGTCGAATGTGCTAATCCCCGTTGCTCTATGACCTTTACAAATTTTGTCCAACATTAGAAAATTTTGTATTTAAAAAAAAAACATAACTAAGTACTTGCTGTAAGTAGCATGAAAAACCGCATTTTCTATCATTTTGTATTTACAAGATCCCTTTCGCAATTTTAAATTCTTTTGTAGTTACAGCGCTATTAATCCTTTCGGTATTTTTAACAATTAAAACAATTTAGTCTAACTTTTCACATAATTTTAAGTCATTTAC
>DVXP01001852.1:0-13929 GCA_018235645.1 Junonia grisea | reverse complement strand
CGTGGTGGATTAAGCTCCATACCTTCTCCCTAATAGGAGGAGAGGCCTATGCCCAGCAGTGGGATATGTACAGGCTGCGTTACGTTTATATTATTTCTCAGGCTTAATTTATCCCGAAAATATGAAACAACACTCACAGAACAGAGAAAACTTTAACCCATGAAAACATCATTGCATAACTAGGTACTTTATTTTATGAGAAAACAATTTCATTATATGAACAAAATAACAACATAATCATTCAATCATTTTCAGTTACGTGATAGGACGCTTGCAAAAGATCCCAATTTCAAATGGTGTGTGGAATGTTCTTCTGGATTTTTCGTTCATCCAAAACAAAAGAAACTACGCTGCCCTGAGTGCAAGTCGATTACGTGCTCTAGTTGTAGAAAAAAGGTGAGAAAAATTATTCACTTTCAATTTCCATTACACGTTTTTACATCTGTTAATAATTCATCCTTCCTCGAGTCCCCTTTGTTTTAACATAAGCTTTTCTTCTAACAGTGGACTGTAAATCATGAAGGAATCACGTGCGAACAGTACGCAGCGTGGCTAGAAGACAACGACCCCGAAAGATCTATAGCAGCAGTCCAACAGCATTTACGCGAAAACGGACTGGAGTGCCCGAGATGTCATTTCAAATATTCCTTATCTAGGTAATTACAATCTATAAAGAGACAATGTTGTACACTTAACCTGTGCTGAAAAGGTTTCCTACCATTAAATATCTCCGACACACATTCAAGTTACAAAGGTATTTTTGAACTTTTCCAGAGGCGGCTGCATGCACTTCACGTGTACACAGTGCAAGTACGAGTTCTGCTACGGATGCGGCAAACCGTTCACGATGGGCGCGCGCTGCGGCCTCAGCGAGTACTGCGCCAAGCTCGGCCTGCACGCGCACCACCCGCGCAACTGCCTCTTCTACCTGAGAGACAAGGAGCCGCATGAGCTGCAGACACTTTTACAGGTAGTTTAGTTTAGACATGGTTAAACAACAACAGTATGACAAACGATCTGGTTTGTCATACTGTTGCAGATTATTTACAAAATATTTTATAACTTTTCAGATGAACAATGTGTCGTATGAAACGGAAGCGAGTGAGGGTAGTAACAATAGATGTCCAATACAGCTGCAACGGGAAACTCCCACTGGACTCGTGGACACTACGTGCGGTAGCGAAGTTCAACAGAAGCAAGCAGGACTTTGCAAGTACGTTTTGTCTCGGATATAAAGCTTACATAAAATAACTTACCCAAAAACAAACAAAAAGATGTATGCAATTCTCCATGTCCCCGCTCGCCCTTGGCTTTATTTTACCCGATGTACTGCGTCGACTGCGACGTAAGAGAGGCACAAAAGGATTAGGGCGGTGGTCAGTGCGGCGTGTTTTTACAGGAACCATTACTTGGAGTACTTGAGCAGACTGGTGCGGAGCCGGAATATCGACCCGCTGCCGATCTTGGGAGTGGACGACTTAGAGACGCTAGTGCGTCGAGCAGCGTTGCGCCCCCCGCCGCGGCCCTACGGCTCGCTCGACGGCCTCTACAAACGGGGCCTTACGGAGGTGTGTTTACGGAGTGTGTTCTTGCAGGATGCACTACGTGGAGTACCTGGCGGGGCTGGCGCGCACGCTCGACCCCATCCCCATCATGGATGTGAGCGAGCTCGTGGCGGAGCTGCGCCGCCGCGCGCTGGCGCTGCCCGAGCGCGGCCCGTGGGACACTGACCCCATATACGCCGGCATGTGCGCTGAGGTACTCCCGACACGAGACGGATACCGTTTACCATCTCGACAACAATTGCGACTTCTGATCGATATTTTATCATAATTAGGCCACAAATATTGCAGAGGAATTATAGCTTTTTGCAGTTTTTCTTTATATGAACTTTTGTTATGCCAACTTTTACACAATTTCATATCCATTGAGTACACTATCTATACTTCTAGATTCAAACTACTGGACTGATTTCATTTACTGTATTTATCTGTCAGAATTAGAATGCTACATTATCCCTGATTACCTAGGCTATATGTACCTAATGTACTAATATGTAAAGACAATAATTAAGTCTTTATAACTTTATTCGTTTAGTCCCCGCGAAGCCGGGACTGATAGCTAATATTTATTGGTATAGAAGAAACCTCTTTTTATATAACATGGTTGTGTTCTACGAGAAAATCATTATATTAATTTGTTATAGATTGTCAGGGAGAAGATACCACTCGACTGAACATACGAAACTTTTCCAAAAGGATATACATTTAGAAGAATACCTTTACCTCAAAGAGTTGATTAACGAAAGATCGAATCGCCGAGTTCTAAAAGTGTGTGATGAAAATTTACTGAACTATCGTGTGGGACTCGTCGTCTATTAATTTATTTTATTAATTAAGTAGCATTTGTGTATTCATTTATTATATCAAAAGTAATATATCAATAATAGAGTTGTAAAAAAATGTATGATTGACAAATAAAAAAAAATTAAAAACTTTTCTTGTTTTATTCCTATCTTCTAGCGAAATGTTCATTCATATGCCGGTTGTCACGTTGAATATAATGTCTGTTGGAGTGGATCCTGCTTTCGAGGGATTCTGGTAAGGCCCGGGCT
Source organism: Junonia grisea (assembly GCA_018235645.1). NCBI lineage: Eukaryota > Metazoa > Arthropoda > Insecta > Lepidoptera > Nymphalidae > Junonia > Junonia grisea. The sequence continues at coordinate 11,315 of DVXP01001852.1, read as the reverse complement.
TCGTTGCGGGACGTGTGACGGGTGATTGTTTTCTCATCAGCGGCATTTTCAGCCCTTTGCTCGGCAACGCGGCGCCCTCGTTGCACTTCCCTTTCCGCTCCCGCGGCAGCCATTGCGGCTAATCTTGCAGCCTTTTCTTCTTCACTAAGACCAGTTTTTTTACCTTCATGCCGATCCCGACGATCACCATCGCCCGTTCTTCGGTGCCTATCTTCGTAGTAATTGTGTTTAGTGCTAGCATCACGAGATGGTTTCTGTTTCTCTGTGTCCCTATGTCTTTTTGGAGAGTAATCTCGTCTGTTTCTTTTATACGAATTACTTTCATCTTCACTGCTATTATCAGTTTTTCTTTTTGAAGATTTTTGACTATTTTCGTATTTCGAAGTACTGTGTAACTTTTTAGGTCTGGCCTCACTTTCTTTGTCACTATCATCACTATTTTTGCTTTTACTAGTCTTTTTGCTTTTTCGTGGCAACTCATCATCACTCTCGTCACGGTTCTTGGATTTTTGTTTCTTCTTCTTCTTCTTTTTTTTCTTTTTCTTCTTTTTAATTTCTTCATCAGACGAACTATCTGATGAACTATCATCTGATTCCAGTAACTTAGCAATGTTCATACCTTTCTCACCACTTAAAGCATTCAATTTTGCTGCTAACAGGTTATCAATATTGTTGTCTTTTTTCTTTGATTTTTTCTCCCCCTTACTTAATTTTTTCTGCTCCTATAATGAAAGATTAAAGATAATTTTAATTTAATTTTTGTTTAATTAAATTACAATGTTTATTGGCTTAATGATTTTTTGTAAAACATTTCATAACTTTTATTTTATAAGTATAATTCAGCAAGCAAAAGTTATAAAAATAATTAGGTATTCATATCTACTATCCTTACTATTTGTTCCAAAAAAAATATGAAACAAACCCTACACAAAATTTTGTTTATGTGTTACATAAGTGCTATAAAAGCTTACAACATACTCATTTCTTTGTCTTTACCCGTGGTCTTTACTATGCCACAAACAAAATTACATAAAACATAACCTAATAACATATTTACCTGTTCCTTACGTAACAGCTCAGTAAGTTTGCGTCTTTGGACTGGGTTGTTCAAAAGAGCTGCACGAGCAGCCCTTTCCCTTTCTTTTACCAATAATAAGGGATCCTCTCGAAGTTTCCTCGCCAGGTCTACTTGGACATCACCGCCCGCTGTGAGCATACTGGAGCCAACCACTCGGCGGGAGACAGCTGGGATTTCATTCTGATCTGATTTACCAGGTTCATCGTAATTCCTGTCAATCGCTTTACCTAGCAAATAGTCTTCTTGTTGAGCTTTCTTATCTGGTTTCTGAAAATAATTAAAAGTATCATATTAGATTTAGGGATGATCGATATTTGAAAAACATCGATGTTGACATCGATGTCATTATCGAAAGTTCGACATCGATGTTCGATATTCATCACACACCGAACATCGATTTTGGGTAACATCGATAATTATATTTTAGTAGTGACAATTAACAACACATTGAAAATTTAGTAAATTTGTTATTTATTAGGAAACAACTGATTATTATTAAACATTCCAGTATTTTTTATCAATTGACTGAAGGAAAAGTATTTTCGATAAAGAAGAACCCTTTAATCTATTTCTTTGTTGACTAAGGGTAGAGCCAGCTTTTGAAAATAGTCTTTCAGATGGCGTTGATGTCGCGATGGTAGTCAAATATTTCAACGCAAGCTTTTTCAATTTTGGGTAAGTGGAACCGATTACATACTTGGATGGGATCTTGTTTTAGATCAGAGACTGGATTTTTCAAAAAGTAACTTAGTTCAGACGGCATTTCGTGTTCACTTTGTGAAGAAATCGAATTCTTATCATTAATGAGCTTGTAATGTTCAAATTCTTCTTTTACGTCTGGCTCAATTATAACTTCTTTAATTACTTCTATTTCCTGTGAAAATGTTAGTAATTCTTTGGCACATTTGATTGCTTTAGAACATGCTATGGGATCTTGAAAACGTTCATTAATAGATACGTAATATGTTTCGTACGTTGCATTGATCGTACGCTCGTGGGTGAGGCTGTAAGTAACATCGATAATCGGATATTGAATCCCTTAACATCGATGTTACGATTTTTAAGTGTAGCAACATCGATGCTAAAACATCGATGTTTTTCCTTTCAACATCGATGATCATTGAATATCGATGATCATCAAGCATCCTTATATTAGATACTCCTATAATTATAACTTAGGATTTAAACTTCTTTTAGAAATGACAATAAAATTTACAAATAAAAATGTTTAAAAAGATAGCTGTAGGTATATCTGGGGGTGTAGATAGCGCAGTTGCAGCACTTTTATTAAAAAGGGCAAGTAAGTTTTATTGAAAAGGTCAAGTGACTAAATATTTTTAAAGTTTTCATACTTACGCTGCTATAACCTATAAAATAAACTTTTAGACTATCAAGTTGAAGGAGTATTTATGAGAAATTGGGATGGAAACTATGAAGCCGGAGTTTGTTCAGATGAAAAAGATTTTGAAGATGCATCATTTGTCTGCCGTAAGCTTGACATTCCATTGCATAGAGTTCACTTTATTAAGGAATACTGGAATGAAGTCTTTACTGTACTACTTCAGGAATATCAGACGGGACTTACACCAAACCCTGACATATTATGCAATAGATATATTAAATTTGATAGTTTTTTTGAACATTGCAGGATCAATTTAGAAGTCGATGCTATAGCGACTGGTCACTATGCAAACACATCTTTTGGTCCTTTTTTAGAAAATTATAAAGAAGATGAAGGTATAATTTGTGAATATGTGATGTATCTTTTTTCTTTTTTATATTTTTCAGCTTCAATATTTAATTTGTTATTCATAGGTGTCAAATTATTACGGCCGTTTGATAAACACAAAGATCAAACTTTCTTCTTATCACAAGTGAAACAATTTTCTCTTAGAAAATGTATGTTTCCTATAGCAGACCTGTTAAAAAGTGAAGTAAGAAATATAGCTAGAAGGGAAGGATTGCTACAAGTTGCTAAAAAGAAGGACAGCACAGGCATTTGTTTTGTTGGAAAAAGAAACTTTAAGAATTTCATTGATGATGTAAGTTTATTTCATATAAATATTAAATGTGAGTTAAAATTAATAGCAACAAGTTATTCATTTATTTATAAGAAAAGTTTATGTTGATGCTAAATAACATTTATTAAGGAAGTATTTTAAATTCAAAAAAGAAAAAATACAATAACAGGTTTTGGTTTATAATTTTAAATATTTTTTCAGTTCATTGAAGTCAAACCAGGCCTGTTTATCGACATTGATACCGGGCAAACAGTTGGGGAACATTCCGGAATTCATAAGTGGACTGTGGGTCAAAGGTGTTGTTTATGTAACTGGAGACATCCATATTTTGTGTTCAATAAACACTTGCCAACTAATAATATTTATGTGGTATGTTGTCATAGAAATATTTACATACCTACTAAGTTACAGAAACATTAAATTTATATTTTAAGATTAGTGTACATTTTATCATGATTTAATCTTAAGGGCTGCCTCAAAACTGTTGCTATCAAAACATCCTTATACTTTAAAAATCAGAAAACAAATGCAAAATAATGTGCTGCATGTTTTGTAAAAGTGATAGTTTTACAATATTACTCCTTGGTTATAATATAGACATTTGTCGTAAGAAATAAAAGTGATCTACAGTAGTCCAATAACTAAATCTCCCCACCATTGTGGCAGTTTATAACATAGTATGTGAAGTGTAAAATTTAAATTTTAGGTTGCAGGTACTGAGCATCCAGCTCTGTGGAATAATTTATGCTTAACTGGAAAACCTCACTGGATAAATGAAGAGCCTAGAGAATTAACAGAAAATAATGTCTTGTTTTGCTCATTTAGATTCCAACATACAAAACCTCTTGTACCTTGTAAAATTATTAGAAATCCTGACGGTTTAACTATAATATTACTAAATAAACTAAGAGCATTAACGGAAGGCCAGTTTGGTGTATTTTATAAAGATGAAGAATGTCTAGGTAGTGCAAAAATTAAAGATGTTTGTCATAACTTAGTGTACTAGTCAATTTGTTAATAAACTGCTGTTGAATTTTATATATTTTTCTTTATTTCATACCTTCATAAAATATAAGTAATATTATAATTGTATTTTTTTCAAATAGGTACCATATTTAATTAGAAATTGCGTAGGTAGATGATCTAATCAATTTTGAATTTATTGCACCACGCATATCTACAAATAAAAAAAATTGAAGTGTCTAAAACATTAAACTAAAATAATTTAAAAAATATAAACTGATTTCTAAAATGAATATCTAATAATACCGTGTCACTAAAAATATCTCAAGGTTTTGATTCTCACTGCCGATAAGCTAGGCCGTTACACGTTACACACGTTTTACTCGTATTCCATAACTCATAAGCTACTGACCCGATTTTGATGAATCTTGTACCATACCCTAATTTGAAGCAAATGTAAGCCAATATAATATCATCAAAATTGGACCAATAGTTAAGGAGATATGAGCGGATAAATATACAATCATACATATCTTTTTACGATTTTACGTCTATGTTTTGAAGTGACATAGGCTACCTTTATTTTAGAAACGGGATTAGGGTTCCGCAAAAAAAAATTAAATTCATGAAATCTATATTTTTATCAGCTTAAAACAAAATCTACAAGTGTTTTATGGGAGGTTGTCTAAAAGTTCTAAAAAAATATCTATCTATTTAAATTATCGATTAGATACTTTCCATGTTCGAAAGAAAAGGTATCGATTGGTTTCATTCATAACGATTCGATACAAAAACATTGTTTGACAGCTATTGAAATTTTATGACAGTGACATAAGCACTTGTTAATAACATGATTTCTATGTTCTGAAAAGTGCATTTCTTCTTGCATTGCAGATAAATCGAAAGAACGTATGAAAAATTACAAAAGGTGAACGTGTAGTGATTGCTTACCGATGTTTATAAGTGCCCATTTCGATATTACATACGATAGTTATTAAGTCTATGAGTGTATAAAAATAGTCCAAAATGTCAATACCGCCAATAGACTTCAGTATGCCGCCGCCGATGTTCCATGTACCACCTCCGGCGAGACCAGCGGTCACCACTACCTTGCCTCCATCTCAACCCACACCAATATTTAATCATCCACCACCATTTTTACCTCCTGGTCACCCTACAGATGTGCCACCACCACCTTTCCTAAATACGCCTGCTGTTCCCCCGGTCAATATTAATCCGAATATACCAGCGTATCCTCCGCCGCCTATTGATGTCCCTCCACCATATCCACCACCTCCTTTGGCATCTACTTCGTCTCAACCAGATATGAATTATTTTAATATGCAGTCAACAAACTGGAAAAGTTATGACACCTCTGTTCCTCCACCTACTGTTATTCACAATATTGAGAAAACTTCTGACATTCCTAAACAAAGCTTTTACAATAAAGACCCCAAAAATTTCAATAGAGAGAGTCATAGCAGCAACTATAGTAGATCAAGAGAGTATTCATCATCAAGATCTAGATATTCACCATATCGAGATAAGAGTTATGAAAGAAGCAGCAGGTATGAAAGAGAAAGATCACGGTCTTATCGGTCTAGTCGGAGTCCGAGTTACAGCCGTGATAGAAGTCCCTCCAGGCACAGGTATAGAGAAGATTATTATCGTAGAGACAAGTATGATGATAAATATGAATACGAAAGGAGGAAACGTGAATATGAGAGGCATAGAAGCCCTTCCAGCTATAGGGACCATAGGAGTCATAGTCGAAGTTATGATAGCCATGAAGAACGAGGCCATCGCAGAAGTCCAGACAGATACAGAAGTTCCTCTCATTACAGAGAATCTTATTCCCACAGCCGTGGAAGGGAATTATCACGATCTTCAAGAGACCCGTCAATATCAAGACCTTTGACTGATCGTGAGAAAATATTAAAAGATTATCAGTAAGTCACTATATTATAATAATTGGTTTTTACTTAAGTATAAGAAAACAGACATTTTTAATTATTATGAAAATGAAATATGGTAAATTACAATTTTATATTGTAATTTATAAAATCATTATAAAATTATTTTTCACAAGTGTGTTCAAAACATATTGTACAATGAAAATAAAAACAAAATACCTATCTACCTAAATTATTCGTTTGCAAATAATAAGGGCAACAGATGTAGCTTTTCATTACACTATTTTGTTACTTTTAGGAAGAATTATTGTAGAACATCTGAGGATTTCATAAAAAAAATGAATGAATGGTCAAAAGAGCATGCGGACGAATCAGAGGTAATACTTGCCATTACATTTACTGCCTTTAAGATTAAGCTTAGTTATTTTATGAAGTCTTTATATTTTTTTTATTGATGAATGGTTTAAATTGTAAAACAAAAGAATAATAACTATAATTATTCTTTTAAGAATCCAAAAATGTGGTACAGAAGTTCACCTGCTGAGCTGTACTATAAAACTTTAGAAGATGGTAGTGGTGTTGAACAGACGAATAAATTGATGAAAGTTTGTGAGAAATTTTTCAAAAATCTCATTGAGAGAGGCAGAAATGCAAGACCAGCGGATGACGAATTACCTCCCTTGAAACCACCAAAAGTGAAAAGGTGCAAGCATAGAAGTAAGTTTATATTTTGTAATTTTTTTATCAAATATTATTTTTGTCATTGGTAATCTTATTTAATACAAAATTAATATTTTAGCAGTGAATTAAAGTCTCAAAATTGCTAAAAAATGACTTAGAATATACTTTTGCAAAAAAATATTGGCTGTTTATATTTTTCTTTTTTTGTTATGTTTACTTTATAGTGGAAGAAAAGAGTTCATCTTCATCAGAAAGCGAGGAGAGTCTAGATGAAGATGGTTTACAAGGTTACACAGATAGAATCATGTTGGAGTTGCAAAGAAAGCAAAGCCATCCAAGGAGACTTCACCCTGAATTATGGTTTGTTAATAAAATTCATAAAAAAAAAATCTGTATAAAAAAAGTATAGTTGATTATAAATAGATTACAAAATAGGTGCTACTTGATTCGTAATTTCATTCGAAAGGTATGTGAAATGGGTAAGAAATCAAAACAGTCCAAAAATTTTAGTACAAAGTTAACCAGGCTAATCTGACCAGGTTCAACAACTCCGGCGAGATGAACGGCGGCCCGCTATGCCGCTGCAGTGCTCGCGCACGCCGCCACGGCATCCGGCACGGCGTGTACGCGGGCGAGCAGAGCTTCCCCAAGTGTATACCCACGCGGAGCAACATCGACAAGCTGTACCACTACTGGTGAGTTACACTGCACTATACAAGTGACTGCAGCCACGGCATCCGGCACGGCGTGTACGCGGGCGAGCAGAGCTTCCAGAGCAGAGATTTTTGGCACTTTATCTGACATGTTAAGACTTAAGACTAATAACTAAGTGAATAATTTAAATATAAAATACTTTCCGCTAGGAGTGTTTTATTTAAAGATACATATGTGTATGTGCTCAAAGTTCCCCTTTCCTTTCTCTTTCTACACGTTAATTATTTCTTTTTAGCGTACATATTGTTTTTTCATTCCACGAGAACTTAGAACTAAGTACTAGGTGTGTTATGTGGATGCCCATAAAGTTTATGATTATTAATAAACACTAAGCCCTAAATGAGACTATAATAAAGCCACTTTCAGGATAATTCTATTCGATTCAACTCATGATTTATGATATTACGTTATTTACTTAGCATTATAAAAAAAGATTGTTTGTTTTTAATTTTTACAAGTACTTATATTTGATATTTCAGCATAACAGTGTCACCTCCGACGAATTTCCTCATAAAAGCACCGACTATTATCGCGCATGACGAACACGAATTCTTATTCTCTGGATTTTCACTGTTTTCCCACTACAAGCTGGCGAAACTTCCCAAGTGTAAAGTTATAAGGTTCAATATCGAATACACGATATTGTACGTGGAAGAACCAGCTCCTCAAAACTTTACTATACAGGAGTTAGATCTGTTCGGTAAATATGTTTAACCTAAAAAAAATTTACTTTTGGAAATTGTACCACCTAACTTTTCCTATTACTTTAGAAAAGTAAGCTAACCAGAATTTACAATTATTTTTACTATTTCAGAGGAATACTTGTTCACGGAGTTATTAGAACTCGTAGATTTAGATTTGGGCAAAGGAACTGAGGATACCTGCTCGCAATTTCACTTTATGCCGCGGTTTGTTCGATACCTGCCTGAAGGTGGTTGTGAGGTTAGACAAATTTAAATAAATATAAATAATTGTAAGCAGTTTGTAGAGGATTTTAGTCATTATTTTAGTCATTATTGTTAGACTTCATTTCTTTATCTTATACTTATTTTTTATTATCTATTAAATTACTATTTCTTTTTGTAACTTTCAGGTCTTATCTATGTGTGAGGTCCTAAAATATTTATTGGATGAAAGCGGTTTACTTATCCCGCCAGAGATGTTAGAGGAATTTCACGAAATGGACCATTACAACTGGCAAAAGTTTGTCGATAGGATTAAAGGTAAAATATCGCGGAAATTATAATTTAAGTGTTTTAAGCATTGCGAATTAATATAGCTTAGCAAGTGCTAATATTTAAATAAGTTTGCATATTTTGCGAATTATATTATGATATTGTTTTTTGTATAGAATTGAGTGAAGTTCTAATTGCTGGTGGAAGAAAATTGTGCAAAATGTAAATGTGTGTATTTGTTAGTATTCGTTGTTGTAATTTCTTTTAATTTAAATTATGTGGCAAATTTTTGAAAATCCCCAAACTAATATACATTTTAAATATTTTATGTTATGAAAATATATAAAGAATTTATAGACATAGCATATGCTCCAAATTGGGTGTAGCCATATTGGCCTTACAGTTTATGATATGAAATTGACAAAACAGCTCATTAATTTAATATATAATGTAATAGGTGAGGTGCAGAGTGTGGCTTTGTTGAGATGTGGCAAAATTGTTATGATGTATTCGTTAATATTAATATTGCCACTTTTACATTACGATAACGTCATGTTTTAGGTATGATAGTGACGTATCCTGGTAAAAAGCCATGTTCAGTCCGAGTGGACCAATTGGATAGATCGCCAACTCTTAATGGCGGGGAAATGATGGATCCTAAGGAGTTAAACAAGTATTATCCGGAAATAGTGCATTTTGGTATACGACCACCCCAACTTAGTTATGCTGGCAACCCAGAGTAAGTTATAATTGACTAATGATAATATTTAAAGTAAAAAAAGTAGTCTGTAAACGTTCCACTGCTGGTCAAAGTCCTCTTTTCCTATTAAGTTTAAGGTAATGGAGCTTAATCCACCATGTTGCTCCACTGATAATGTTTATATTGCTTGAATTTTTCTTTAGATAATGTTTCAATTATTATGCCTTTTATATTTTTCTTAGGTGAATCCAAATTATACTTTAGAAGATTTAAGTTTTTGCGAATGTTGTATTTTTTCATTAGCGAATTTTACTTTTTAGATATCAAAAAGCCTGGCGTTATTACGTGAAATATCGTCATCTTATAGCCAACATGGCTAAACCGACGTCTCTTGAACGACAGAAACTAGCGTCTAAAGAAGCAAGATTACAGGAAATGAGAACACAGAGCAAAATGAAAAGAGATGTCACTGTTGCTATATCGTCTGAAGGTTTCTATACTACGGGCCTAATGTGTGATGTTGTACAGGTAATTAAATTTTAATTTGTGTTGTAATAGTGTTATAATTGGTCAACTTTGATTTAGATAGGTGTCCGAATTTTTACTGCGGATTTTCAAATAGACGGTTCTATAAACCTAACACATTGCATAAAAAATAGCAATAAAAATATACAAAAATATTTTTTTATACCTTATAATAACTGTATGAACTGGTTATTGGCCGCGGATTCGCGTGAATATAGTTTAATGATGTACATAAATAAGAAAATGTTGTTCCTTCGAGAACGTGTCACTTTTCTTGATTAAGGAAATAACTATTTTAAAGAAACTCAAGTTCGTATTTATAATATAAGTAGGGATTTATTGTTCATATATCTCGATTTGTTTAAAAATATTTTTTCAGCATGCTATGTTGATACCAGTCTTAGTGCGGCACCTAAGATTCCACAAATCTTTGGACAGTTTAGAGGAAAAGATAGGGTATACGTTCAAGCAAAGGGCTCTGTTGCAAACGGCGTTAACCCATCCTTCGTATAGAGAGAACTTTGGAACTAATCCCGATCATGCTAGAAATAGTTTGACTAACTGCGGTATACGACAACCGGAGTATGGAGATAGGAGGATACATTATACGAGGAAAAAAGGTAATTTAGACTATGTTAATCTTGTCTTTAATTCTAGTAAAAACTTTTTCCATAATATACCTTTTACTTTTGTCACAATTGTATTTCTATTCGGTTCTCAAATTAGTGGGCTAATTTTATTTCAATATCAAAATAAATTCTACCTCATCATTGACCCTCCGTTGATTTTCCTGTATTAAATAATACAGTGAAAAGAATTTTTATATTTTTGTCAGCACTTTTAATCTTACTACTACTAATATTAAGTACTTAAAATGTAATCATTAATCAGAGTATACATGTCAGTTATTTTGGTTTTGTATTAATTGGTCATTGGACTTCAATTTTAATTATGTATCATATAAACACAATCATGTAACACTTTTTTCCAGGCATTGTGACTCTAATCAACATAATGTCACGATTCGGGAAGAACGATGAGACAGAATCCGATATAAAACACAATGAACGTTTGGAGTTCCTCGGAGACGCAGTGGTAGAATTCATTTCCTCTATTCACTTGTTCCGAATGTTCCCGGGACTGACGGAGGGCGGCCTAGCGACTTACAGAGCCTCTATTGTACAGAATCAACATCTGGCGCAGTTAGCGAAGGTATGATGTAAACCGTAACAGTGCTAAATACATATTTAATTCAATTTCTAAATGTAATTTTACGGAATAAAAATTGTATTTAAAACTTGGTTCTCGGCGTGTTATTTACATTTGGAACTAAAGACAGCTAACAAAAAAACATTGTTTAGTGTGATAAAAAATGGCCATTAAATGAATATGTATATTATTCCTGTTAAGTAACTGTTTTTTCGAACCAATTAAGAAGTTTCGAAGCGACAACGTCTCGCGTCGCGCGTGTGAGATAAATTTAGATATAGCATAGATATTTAGGTTTGTCAGGATATTATTTACTAGAAAATAGATATATGTTTA
>DVXP01001851.1:0-13932 GCA_018235645.1 Junonia grisea | reverse complement strand
AAAAAAAAAAAGAAAATAAAAAAAAAAAAAAAAAAAAAAAAAATACCATCGAAAAATAAAAAGTAGGTAACAGCGATATTTTGTATTGAAGTGCATAACATAATTAGAAACGGATAAAAACTCGTATTTTCCATTTCATTTTTGTGTCAACATTCATTTGCAGGAACTTGAATTATTTTGAAAATCATATTAAACTTGTTTCACAGTAGTCATCAAATCCGCACGTCCCCAGATATAAAGAGTTTTGCTATTAAGTAACATAATATTTTGTATGTCTATTTTCCCTGACAACATTATAAATATGAAATTCACAGTGCCGTAAATAGCATTTTCTGCACTCTATCGGAGTTTTTTGCTGCTGGTGCAACCACCTCCAGGTGCGCCTCAAAAATCGAGATTATTGCTTTCATAGTAATAGTAATCGGTTTTTGCAACATTGTAATCTTCATTTCTGCGCCCCACCTGAACCCACGCCCTGTGCATGGGCACCGTTCACACCGCTCTATTTTTGACACTGGATATGCTGCAATGCCTTGACAGACGTTTTGGTGTAGTAGAAACGTTTAATTACAGTTGAACGTATCTTTGATACATTCGTATATTTATAATTGTTGCCAAATCATTGTGTTTGTCCTTGTCTGTTATACGCTCCGGAGAGCATAAAAGTAAAGCTGTCGGTCCCGGTTGTTATCCCAATCACCTGATAACGATTGTTGCCCATTGTAGGGGAAATATTCTAGTAAAAAGGTTCTAGTTAAAAGTCTTGCCTTCGAGTTTGCGGAGGTCAGACGACTGTTTAAAACTTTTGTCTGGTGAACTGCTGCGCGCATGGGTCCCATAATAGTAGAAAGTAATTCCTTTGTTTAGTAGACCGTCTATAAAAATCAGATCAGATCAAGAATTTCGACACGGCTTGCGACCTATAGCTTAATGGCTAGAGCACGGCCACGATATGACCGAAAGTTGCGGTGTCGAATTACGCTGTGTCGCGAAATTTTTTAATTCGATGTAAAAGTAGCAATTACTTTGTTTTAAGATAATGTAAATCATTAAAAAATCCACTCCCCTACAATTCAGTGAAATACAGTTTTGAAGAACCATAACCCTACCATCGTATAATATTCCATTCATGTGGTACTTTTATAACGTGTTAAGGAAAATTCCGCAACAGCGTTTATTCACATTATCTCCGACTATTGTTTCACACGATTTCCCTCACGCAGTATGTTATATTGGATGTTCTTTTGTCTTCCTAATGTTGTAGGCGTCTTCGAGTGGAGATAAACGTACGCGTATTCTTTATTGGTACTTGGCGGAGATCTTGATACGGTTACTCGGTGCTATTGAAATACGTTGTGATAAACGGATTTAAACAAAGACATTTTATTTTTGAGACTTTATGTCCTGATAATTATGAAAACGTATTATATGTAACTTGCAAATGATTAGATTGTACTAAGTTTTATCGTACTGTAGCATACGCTACAGGGTTGTCTCGCGATGGAAATTATCCATATGTTAATCGTCATAATATATATTATTTATTATTGTAATACATGTATAATAATGAATAAATACGTACAAAATTTTATTTAGAACACTTTTATTTATTTATTTATTTATTCTTTAGTGTACATTATTCTACAGAAGGTGGGCTTAACGCTTTCGCGTTCTCTACCTTTTTCAAAAGGCTACCTTTTTTCAAAAGTTCATTTAATTACTGACAAAAACTTATTACTAATCTTATATACACTAACGCACTTGTACATATAAAATTCTTAACTTACCAGTGTGTTTAATGTATTTACTTTAATATACAGAAACATTTTATGTGTTGCAAAAATTCTTTTATACCATTAAACAAAGTATTTGACAGAAAAACGATCGACAATTTCGTTTAGTCCGCAACCCATAGCCTCGGTAATGTTTATGTATCCAGAACCTCTCTACGTTAATAGAAATAGAGTGCTTCTTTAATTTACAAAGGGATGGGAAACTTTGATCTGTTAAGTGAAAGTCTTATCCAATAAAATAAAAATTATACTCTTCTTTTCTGAAGACTTTTCTGTATTTTACTAAGAGTTTTTAGTATTTTTTATTTTTTATTTGTTGTTTTCGTTAAATTGCTAAGAAATATTATCATATTAAGTATGCTACTCCGCTCATATTTTTGAGTAGGTAAGTGAATCTTATGGTCAATTTTTTTAAGCGACTTAAAAAAAACAGTTTTCTCAATTCGACCGGTAATTTTCCGTAGTCAAAACGGAACCCTTACAGTTTCGCCATGTCCGTCTGTCTGTCTGTCTGTCCGCGGCTTTGCTCCGAGACCCTTAATACCAGAAAGCTGAGATTTGGTATGAGTATACATATGCATCACGCCGAGAAAGTCGTACAATAAAATCTTAAATAAATTTTTTTTTCGTGGTGTCTTCCCTGTGTATAAAGTGAGACCAAAATTTTTTTTCTCATTTATTCCATGCTGTGGGGTATCGTTAGATAGGTCTTTTGAAAACACTATAGGTGTGGGAAAACCATTTTTCGGAACGAGTAACTGTTTCTGAAGTATTAAGCTTTTAAGTGTCAATTTTTCTTAGATTCAGGTGTCCCCCCCCTCTACCTACTAAACTGTTGCTTCTAAAAATATGAAAAAATTCATGATATTACTAGATACATATAGTGAATTTAAAAGGAAAATTGTCACGGCTACTTGGACTTTTATAGTTTTCAAGTTATAGCTGATTAACGTAAAAAGAAATATTTCACACAAAGTTCATTGAAAATTGTTGTCTTTATTGGGCAAAGGTCACTGAGTATGGTAAGATTTGATGGTGAGTTGTGATTTTTCGGACCTAAATTTATGTTTAAAAAAAATAGTATCAATCAATTTTAATAAAGTTGCCGCCAAAAAACTGATGGCGCTTTTAATTTCACAATACACTAAACATTGTGGTTAAATAAAATTATCATTACAGAAACTCATTACTAAATCACAGACGAACCTGTAATCCGTGAATTTGGTCCATAATTAGATGACGAAGCCACTACCCTGTAAGGCAATGAGGATAGCGGTTGCGTACGATGTTGTCCGTGGTTAGGCTGATTCGCACGACTCTTGACACACGCGTCCACTGGAGCCCCGTCCGGAAAACCCTCCACAACCCAACATATCAACGAAATTAAAACTAATTTACCAAACATCTTGACAAAAAAACTACGATTCGAATGTTTTTGGTAATCTTCAGTCAGAGGTCCAAACATAAACTGCGCGTACGCAACAGTTTACGCTCACTTTTGTAACCCAACTTGGAAAGGGTCTAGTATTCGAACAAGTCGTTCAATTAACTTTTAGACATGTGGCTTGGGTTGCAACATATTTGGTAAAAAACGTTGCAGAAATCATTTATTCGTGTAGTGCATTTAGAAGTTTCAAGAACAATTTATATTTTAACACTTTATATGGGGTTGTTCAAGTATTACGTAACGCAATTTTTGAAGATTTTAGACCCCCTCCCCACATGTAACGTACCGTAACGTTGTTCTGTACCCCTCCCCCTAGACGTTACGTAACATTTTACCAAAATTTTTAGGTAAAAATGGTCACTAAAATAATTTTCGAGAGAAAATTTGGAGATGTAAATTAAAGGTTTAAAGAAAGAAACAAGTTGGAGGTTCCAAAAATTTTGTTTTATTTAAAAAATATTTTTTATTAATACACTGTTTATTTTTGAGCAAATAAATATTTTAGTAATTAATTTTTAAAACGCATTTTACTTCGGAAGACCTCAACGTAGGTAGGTAGGAAAGTAAGAGATTTATTTGGAAATATGTAATGAATGTAAGGTAAATTTCTTTTGAGGTCTAGGGAAGAAAATTGAAACTTAAAGTTAAAATATCTGTATGCCAAAATTACGTGAGCAAAACCGCTAACAACTACATACTTGTATAAATATTTAATTACTTGTTTCCACTACTATTAGTCATATGAAATGTTGTGTTATTTCATTCGTCTAAAAATATAATTTTTTCTCCATCAGGTCTATTAGGGCACAGAACTTTTGGATCCAGTTTGACGTCTTTACTGCTATTACTTGCCATGTATTGTATTATTTCATCGAGCATGGTTTTGTCATTTTTTGGTTCTATTGCAACTTTTTCTGGTACTGTATTAACATCGTGCTGTTTTGCATTGTCGTTATCTGGTGCAATGGAATTTTCATATGCATTGTTCTCCAACTTTACGTCTTCCTGTATATTTTTATCTGCTATAGCAATTTTTTCGTTGGCTGCTTCTGTTTTGTCAGTTTTATCCGACAGCACATCAGATTTAGCGACTTCGTTATAGACACTAGCAGGTGGCGATGCACTTTTAAGCCAATCAGTACAACCGATTGATACACTTGATGCATTCGTAAAGCCATAGTATTCATCCACTTTAGGATTCCTAGGCATATATCCTGAATCGTCGCCATCTGAACGTTCCAAGTAATCGTATCCTTCATTGAATGTACCAGAATCAATAGTTTCATACACTGGGTCTAATATTTCAGCTAAGCGTTCACTGGCTTGTATGGAGACTATTTCGGCAACGTGTATTTTAGGTGCTATTGTTGAATATCTGTTTTTCATGTAGTCAGTGTTTTGGGAATGGAGGCCAGTACTGTAAGTGTTTCGTCTGTCGGAGTTAGGGTCGATACTCATTCGCGGATAGTTGGATCCTCTGATGCGAGATACTACTGCGGTCTCTGTCTTTTTGTACGTTGCCCTTATAAGTGAGAGAACCTGAAAAATGAAATTGAAATTTTTTTATCCGAATCATAGCAAAGGATAAAAAACGAACATATATTATACAAATACAGCCTATGTTAATCAGGGTTGATAACGTAGCAATTTAATTATATTCCGAAAGAATTGTCTAAACCGAGTCGAGTAGTTTTTGGGTTTATTCATATACCTACATACGAAAGGTTCATGCTTATAATAATAGTGTAGATAGTATACCTAGATGAAATTAATAAATTAACTGAATCTAAACCAATTTACCGGTTTTAGATCATCTAATAACGTAGCCTTACCTCCTTATTAATATAACAGTACAGTAAAGCGACGATAAGCCCCTGCAGGCCCTCTATCGTGTAAGCGATGAAGTAGTATACTTGCTCGTACACGCAGTCGGTCGTATTTGGTCTGATTGCTGTAAAGATGAATTGTGTGCCGAATATTGGCATCAGGAACAATGTCGCCTTTGCTGTGTTCCTAAAAAAAGGTTAGGATTTAGACTTAAGTATAATGTTATATTTTGTCCAGTCTTAGTCGTTTGTCGATGAGAGATCATCGGCAAATCTGAATTTTTATCTGTATATTTCTGACTTCAAAGGTGTACAATTTTGTACAATTATAGGTATATCTGTTCATCCTAGGAGTGCTTATCTACCCAAGGAGATTGTTTATCCAAACAAATCTTCAATTAAACAAGAAAAGAATATTATTTCACAAGTCTTACTTACAATTGGTTAGCATTTTCCGAATTCCGTATCTTCGTCAGTAGAACTCTCAAGACATCGATGAACAGGATGGTATTGAGGACGAGAATAAAGATCCTTGGACCGTCCAGTATCCATTGTATGTGGTCGATGGTGTACACCACCCAGCAGGAGTGGTCGTTGTGGAGGCCCATCACTATTGCCCAAGCGATCACAGGTATAATCGCGATCACTAAAAATTATTGGCATATTAGAATCATTGGAGAGGGATAATAGTATTGAAAACGAATATAATGATCCATGGATTTTTCAGTATTCACTATATATCGTCGATGGTGTACACCACCCAGCTCGGGTGGTCGTTGTGCTGGACCATCATTGTAGCTCAAGCGATCACGGGTAGGATGGCGATCACAAGAAACAGTTGGAATTATAAAATCATCGGATAGGAACAATCTTAGAATGTAAATATCTTCAATAATCGTCAATAAAAATTCATTGCCTTTGGAATTCTGGATTTGGAATGGGATTCTTCTTTTTCTAAATCGGTTGAATTACTGTTTATATTTCCAAAAATTATTTCAGAGAAACCACCAACAAGTAAAGTCGTATCATATTACGAACAGTCCGCTCCAGCTTCGAATGGACAAAACAAGTCTTATAAAAACGTTTGTACTATCGCTATAGAAAAATCTTTTACCATTAGCATTCTAATGGTAAAAGATTTTTCGAAATCGTTCCAGTAGTTTTTGAGTTTCATTCCAAATATTGTCTAGTGAGTACATAGATCAATTCAGTGTAACATGTCCAACAATCAGAACCTTAGCAATAATTCTACGAACCTGCACCAATCCCATACAGCCAAAATATGTTCAGCTTCTGCTTGAAAACCGCAACAATCAGCCTGTGCAAGTATATACCCTCCACTAACATACACACAAACACTGCGTTTGAGGCCACTCGCTCTGCTACAGCCAGCACTCTGCAGGCAATCGTGTGGAGCGACATGGCTGTGTCGTCTATACTTGTTAGTTCGTCTATGTAGATCTGAAATGGGAAAATTCTGGCTAGCTTTTGGAGTTTTTGGGGTTTGGGGTAGGGAAGTTGAGCAGGATGAGGAGAAGGTATTCACACTTGGGTGAAATTGAGGGACTCATATCGACTTATATTGATGAACCAAAATTTGAGCTAAACATGGAAAATTTGGGGCAAAATTTTCAAAACAAATCTATTAAATAGATTTCTGCATTTAATTAAAAATTACAAAGTTCAATTTTTTTCAGTCTCTTATTATACTTAGTTTATAGAAAGAGTATCAATATAATAATTTTACATTTCTGGGCAATGATATAATTGTGATGAAATATTACACAATATTTTGTCATAATTCATCAACAGTGGGCCAATTTATTTCAGGAACTAGAGATATCACAAATTAGAATACAGTAAGTAGTACAAAATCATAGTATAAACAATTATTATCAAATACATAATTTATTTCGGACCAATGACTTTTAAAATATTCTCAATCTTAGATGACCTATGAGCCCATGTATTCTTAACAGACGCTTATCAATTGCAAATAAAAATACATAATCTGATGATACATTTCTGTTTAATTAAGATACGATCCAGCAATTCTTTAAGATTATATATTAAATTATAGTAGGTAATCCGCTCTGGCTTTGCACGTACTAAACAAAGATTATAAAAAGGTATACAGTCTTAAAATATAACCACCTTCAATGTGGGATAATGTGTTATTTTAATTATGAAAGAATTTTTGAAATCGATTCAGTACTTTTAAAGTTTACACACATATAAATCCTTTATTACATACTAAATAGTATAGATAAAACTCACCTCACTGCGACTGATGATCACCAGAATATTCCTCAAAACGATGGCTATAAGCAGGTTCCTGTGGAGAGTGACCCTGATGATACGGAGGCGCTTGTAGGTGATGAAGATGACGATGGCGGGTAAGCAGGCGATGATGGAGAAGGTTAACATGATGATGTGATAGCGATAGCGGGCAAGGAGGCGAGGCGTGATGCTGCAAGTGCTGTAATCCGTCCTGGGCTCCCATGTTCCGTTGCCATAGCAGATTTTGCTACTGTAATCTAAAATTGAGGACAAAATGTACTTTATTTTAATGCAGATTAAAGAAGAGAGATACAATGCAGAAGATAAGATAGAAGACAATTTTAAAGAAGCTGACAGTTATCCTCTGTATTAAATTAAATTATCCTCTGATTATGCTAATGATTTTTATTGAATTCCCAGTATATTGATATTTACTAAAATTCTTGAGATTTTTCAGTAATGAAGTCTCGTTAATCTTACGATGGCAGGCTGGTCCAGAGTTGGAGTAAGCGAATTCAGAGCACACGGCCTCAGCAACCGTCCCGTTCATCGCAGCCTCCCAGCATGTCCAGCCGTCGAATGTCGCTTCGCATTGCCCTGAAAATATTGATGCTTGGAGGATTGGTACTTTCCGGAGGTGGTAGAAGGAGGGTTACGTGGGCCATCGTCAGGCTAAGCCAAAAAGGTCCTCGAAGAACATAATGGATGGAAGAGACTCGCCGCCCTTTGATATACAGAATCCAAACTTTTATAAATTTTGCTTCTAAGGACTTTTGCTCGCATTAAATCTAACTTTTGCTCCACAACTACTATTTCTGTTACAAGGCCCGTTGTGAAAGGGAGTGGGGGCAAGATTATATTCTTTCCTCGGGAGGACGTGTTAAAATTATTTACAATTATTGTTCTGAATAATTTTCTAACGATATTTTCAAAGCCTAAAGTTTTAACGAACTTCATCTAATCTTAATCAAACTGATATAAAATCTAATCAATAAATGTCTGTGATGTAAAATATACCTATACAACAACAGTTTTAAAATTTTCAAGTAATTTGTTTTAGGAAATCCAATCTTAGGCACAAAACACACTTTGATTATTACCTTCCTCTGTGTCTTCATTCATACGATGACTGCAACAGTCACTCGCTGCGTAGAAGCAGCTTTCCCATCGCCTCTGCTGTGACGGTATCAACGCGTTGCGAACTGCAATAGCAACTTCTTCGAAGCTGGGGTCGAATGGGTAACAGCCACATGTGCCATCTTCTTTAGCCTAGAAATAAGCAATATTAACCAAAAGATTTCGGTAATAGTATTTTTTCCAACCCGGATGCCACTAATTAGGGGGTGATACTAAATTTTGAAAGTACAAAAATAAGGAGAAGGGTTGCAATTCCAACTTAATTTCTAAAAAAAGTGATAGATATAACTTTTGTTCTTTTTGAGAAAACCAAACTAGAGTAAGATCAAGATCGAGTCCAGATTGCAGTCTGTATTCATTTCGAATGTAGGTATATCGTTCGCTTATCTGCCTTAATTCATGCAATGATAAAAATGTTACGGATAGCGTCATGAAAATTATATGATCACCTTGCCATAAAAATATAACAAAAAACGGTAGCACATATAAAGATTTCGATCGATATTATCATGTGATGATTAGTGATAAAATCGCCGGAAAGCATAATTTTCATTTGATGTCTGAAAATATCGATTATTATGTAGATATATCGCCGCGCTTAAAATTAAAGTGACTTAACTCGAAATTTCTGTTATTTCTGATATAGCTTTAAACTCCAATAGTTATGAGACTCTATTTCATTTTTATCACTTTTTGAGTTAGGTCACTTTAATGTTTAGCGTGCGATATGTTCATATTCCATATTAGATACCTCTATCGTAATTTATTAGCAAGGTTATACAATCATTAGGGCTATTCTGACCAAAAATCGAGACTCACTGAAACGAATTTTTTACGCTTCACTCACACAATTTTACATGTAACGCCACGTGATATGATGCGGCACCGAGTCGTACTAAGGTATTTGTCATAATTTTTGACATAAAATATACATTTTATATACTTTGCATAGGATATTATTGCAAGTTTTTAACCATTCAAACTGGACAGATCGAATGAGTGAAATGACTAAATTCATTTGAGTGAGTTTCGATTTTTGGTAGGAGTAGCCCTACAGGCAAAGCAATAGCAGAAACTTCTAGATTCTAAAATATTATATAACCTCTACTCATTACCATATTTGTTTTTTTTTATATTATTTATAGTATTTTATCTTAAATACTTTTAATATCACAATTAACCAATTTTAGGTTACATAAACATAAGATACCTAGTAACCCTGTTTATTGTAATGAGTTCTACAAAAGTTTAAAAGGTAAACAAAACGTGTGACAGTTCTATTTTGTCAAGGTTAGCGAGATATAAGTAGGTAAAACAATTTCGCACACTTTTGATTTCCCAAAATTCAATCCTTTATAGCAAAGATCAGGCTTACAAAAAAATTCTTCCCAAGCTTATTAGTCAATTAATAAAATTTTCCTAAGCCCACTAGCTAATTAATAACGTTCTACTGAATTCACTAGTAAAATACTGGTCCAAAAAGCCGAAGTGGAGTTTTTTAATGCTATCATCCGCCAAGGCATAACGCGAGAAGACGAGGCGTCAACGTCAATGGAGAATATATCACCCATCTTCGTTTTGCCAACGATAATAGAGTCATCTTTACAAAGACACTAGAAGAACTGAATCAAATGCTTAACGACCTAAATAGGTCCTCCCAACGTATGAGTCTCGGTATGAACTTGGACAAAACAAAAGTTATGTTCAAAAGAAATGTCATGCCGAGACCAGTACGGGGCGACGGCGTTGTTCTCGAAGCTATATAGGACTACATTTACCTAAGCAAATTACACTTGGCCGATACATTTTTGAAAAAGAAGCGGATAGGAGGATTCAGTTGGGTTGGGCGTCATTTGGCAAGCTCCTCCTTACGTAGACAATTCCGCAAAGCATGAAGACCAAGGACTTCGAGCAATGTGCCTTACCTGTAATAACATACGCTGCCGAAGCGTGGACACTACATTGGGGATGGTCCACAGATTGAAAGTCGCTCAGCGAGCTATACTCAGAGTCTCTCTTAAGGATACAATTAGTAATGAGGTTATCCGTGAGAGAACCAAGATGAAGTGGCAATGGGCCGGCCACGTCTGTCGCAGGAGCGCTGGCCGTTGGAGCAGACGAGTCCTGGAGTGGAGACCGCGTCTTGGCAAACGTAGAGATGTTTGATGCAAACTTGGGGAGGCTCTGTCCAGCAGTGGACTGCGATTGGCTGACGACAAATTAACTAGCCGATTGTACAAACGTGTGCTTTTCAGGGAGTTCAGTTTTCTCTGGACCACAAGCCCTATCCTCAGTGGCTAAGACAAGCTTCATCTGCCCCTAAAATAATTTCTTAAAACCTTCTATTCATATCCTGATTTCAAGTTTTTCCTTGGTAATCAAAGAAGAAGACCGTCCCACATAAAGTCTGTTGGATATTATCTTGCAATTAAGAGGCTTTATCTTTTGAACCATAATAAAGACCCATTGAAATATTCATAAAATACGTATCATCGTACATGAGGTATATTCAATTTATCATAATTATGGCTTTATAATAAAAAAACAATAACAAATAATACTTACAACTTCCAAACAGGGCGCGACCAGATTTCCATACACACAAGCAACGTTCAAATTGATAGGATTTTTCCCACCAATGTAAAGGAAGTCCGGAGTGTAGAAGAGACAGCCTCGTCCTGCGACCCACTTGAACACCTGTTCGTGGTACCGTACATTGCGAAAGTTGCAAGTCTTTCCGCTGTCCACTGGTATTGCATTCGGTGGTTCCTGTAAAGTAATAAGTTAAAGTTATTTATTTTTTTATATATTTTTATTATATTTTTGGACGATATTCGCTATTTTGACTGTTTGCTGACGCTATTTTAGTAGAGTAAAAATTAGACTGTAAGTTCCTTTTTTACAGAAAATTGTAACCGACCGTTTCTTTCAAATGTATACTGCCGTCTGCCGTTTATTTTTAGCTTTTAGCTCACAGGCTTGAAAGCTTCCGTGGCATTTCGATAATACTTTATTGCAAAAATAAAAATCAGCCAAGTTGAAAACCTCAAAAGTTATTTGTTTATCATACACACATTTGAACGATAATCTAGATTAATCAAGGAAAATTAGGTACTAAATGCTGAAATGCTACGGTTTGATAACGATAGTTTTTAACATTCAGTCCCCAGTTCATTATCCTATGTAGAATTATCTACAATACAAAACATAATAAGGCTAAATCAAGCTTTTGTTTATATATTATTTTAGTTCATTGTTTCTGCTAATCTATACTCCTCGCTGTATCAAAGTTTTTTTATAATATTTTGTTATATGTACACTTAGACGGCGCAAAATGTGTGCGACGTGAGCCATCACCATTGGAGGGGCCATATGACCAGAAGAGCCCCGAGCCTTTTATTATTTTTAATATAATAAGGGTTATTATAATTTAGCATAAACTTTTCGCTTCCGTGTAAAAGTTACCTTTGGTATAAAATTTTCGCTACTAAACCACCTAGAAAAATTGCTCACAGAAAACTTGTCTAAAATTTTGTCACGCCATTATCTTTACCTTACTTACCTCGCAAATATAGATATTAGGTTTTTCACATTGTAGCTGGTTATTTGTGTGATCGGCTACACGAGGATTCCGCTGATACTGATGCCATTCACTCGAATCGAAGTTAACAGGATAGAAGCCCTCGTTGAAGTAACATTCAACCTGTGAAAAAAGTATCTCAGTATTTTAACGTTAAATCAATCAAGAATTTTAATGTTTTTGTTAAACTTTATTTTGCTCACAACGAGTTTCAGGCGTTTTAATTGTACCAATTCGGCACTTGATATTTCGCCAATATCGCGTGGGCTGTAGAAATCACAAGTACGACCCTATTAAAAAATATTTTATTCATTTATAAATGAATTCCACCTAGGGTTGTCAGATAGAAACTCATCAAATTCGGGGCAATATCGCTTAAACAGATATCACTTATCCTATCGTAAATTTGCCATTTCTAAAAAGGAGGTCGTCCGTCACAATTGAATTGTTATAAAACCATTAGGTTTTTGGCTTCCGGGACAATAAAGTTAAAGGGACAGGACGGAAAATTCCAGAACAACACCAGTTTTCCTCGCCATCTGGCAACCCTAATCCTACCTAATATTTTACACATGTTTAAATAGTAAAAAGTACTTAATTTCTGTTTGTCTCTCACACTAACAAAAAAACTATTCAATCGGTTTGAATGAAATTTCGTGCATTGATACTCCAGAGCCTAAGAAAGGACATGGCTACTTTTTTTATTCGAAAACAGGGTAGTTAAATGTTTTAAAGAAAGGTTGAAAGGTCGTATGAAAGCATCGTCATTTTTGTCGATTATTGAAGTATCATTATAGCGTGTAAAGATCACTTTCATTTTTTGAGAAAAGTTGCATCCCGTATTATCATTGTAATTAAGGATATACAATATTTTACAGCGAAAAAAAGCTGATAGGATTCTTAGAATCAGTGATTACTTTTTGTCCAATTCCAAGAATGAGAAAGCATTTATCTACTTGTTAATAGTGTATTTTTTAATGTAACTTAAAGGCAACTTAAAAAACGATTGAACAAAAAATTTGTAAGAAAACACATAAAGGTACCATTAGGTACTTTAGTACTTACTTTTAGAAACATAATGTTCCTACTAAAAGTATGAAATATAGTTAAAAGTATGTAGTTCTGTCTAATAATGACTATTTTTTCATATACCTAAAATTGATTTGTTGATTGAGAAACCAACAAAATCATCTACTTATCTTCTCAAGTGCCCTCAATTAATTTGTTGAATAAAATGTGTGTGAATGTTATGTAGATAATATTTATGAGAATTAAAATTATTTCAACCTATTTTACGTTAATCTAGAAGATACATTTTATTAGTCAAATTAGTTTATCACTTAAAAACATAATATAAGTAGGTATTAGATAATAATAATTCAAATCGAAATTACCTACTTTACGAAAACGAATTCACCATTAAATAAATTAAATAAAAATAGCATAATAAAGGGAAATATAAAGTGTAATTTAAATATTCATTAATACCTACTTTTAAAACATTTCTTTATCAATGACCAAATCTGAAGGTCTATTTTTTTAAACAATGACGTCTATGAATCTTTTTAATTCTATTCGTATGTTAACATTAGGGTAGAAAAACAAAGCAGCATACTTAGTAGCTTTTATGTAGAAAAATATATATTTTTAGGGTTCCGTATTCAAAACGGAGCCCTTATAGTTTCGCCATGTCCGTCTGTCTGTCTGTTTGTCCGCGGCTTTGTTCCGAGGTGCTTTATTCTAGAAGGCTGTAATTCGGTACGAGTATTAGATACTTGATAATTTTCAATGAGATAAACGTAACACAGCCTGTACATATCCCACTGCTGGGCATAGGCCTCTTCTCCTATTAGGGAGAAGGTATGGAGC